>CM067377.1:217896909-217982543 GCA_034510155.1 Eucriotettix oculatus | reverse complement strand
CGCAAAATACACAATACACGTGATAAAAGAACGAGTCCAGAATCGCTGTCCAAATGAATGCCCAACAACCGATAATTTTGCTGGCCTTGATCATGCGTGCTCGTCGAGTTTGTAACCTTTATCAGCCCCACGTTGGGCGCCATTTTATGTGGCACACTTCGGGTACCACGTGGTCAGGGATTTTGGGCGCCACCTGCGTAGGTTATTTACGCAAGAATAAATTAAATAAAAATAAAAAATATCCTAAGAAAATGAATTTATTATAAACAAAACAAAAAAAATTATATATGAAATATTTATCTGCCTGGCCTGAAAATTCACCAATTGCGACAGCTAACAGTGAGTCTCCCTTTCCCAAGGATAACCGTGGTGATTTCGGTTACGAACCCGCGGTCGCGTGATCATTCGTGGCCAACACTTACCAAAAGCCGGAACATTCAGGGACTCTTGGATGCCGCTCGTTCTGTGGCGCTGAATGGACCGTCCCTCTCGCCGTCTTTACCACAAGTGTCCGTCTATGAGAATCCAGAGACTACGGTAAACGTTTTCTCCCTTCCTCTCTACTTTTTTTCATCCTCTTATTGGCCAGCCTATGGCTAAACCCAATATCCCCTCCTTAGCCCTTTCTCAGAAAGGGGGCCAAAATAGACTTGTTTGTCCCTTTACGGGATTTTCCAGCGTCACTCATTGTCCCGAAAGTTCCAACTCTTGGCTTTGTGCTGGCCACAAATGAAATATTTATAAATAATATTATAATGCACCATATAAACCCAATATCCCCTCCTTAGCCCTTTCTCAGAAAGGGGGCCAAAATAGACTTGTTTGTCCCTTTACGGGATTTTCCTGCGTCCCTCTCGTCCCGAAAGTTCCAACTCTTGGCTTTGTGCTGGCCACAAATGAAATATTTATAAATAATATTATAATGCACCATATAAATTTCCCCCTTTTAAATTGAACGGACTTGTTACGGACGATTTAAAAAAAACTATTCCCATTGTTAGCTCTCGCAACTTGTAACTTGGATACAGACTATGAAAATATTACACCATCCATGTTGTATTCTGTGTTGCTATATCCAATACAAAACATAAAATGTACATACAGAAATAAAATTATTATGGACTTCAGAATATAATCATTAATAAAGGAACAAAAATATTTAAAATTATACAATATTCATTATTAAAATAAGTGCCATTTTTCGAATCCCAAAATTATTCAGATAAACAATAACATTCCCATTATTGAACTATAGAAATATTCATTCATAAAATATCACACCTTTAGTGTCTTATAACAAGTATATAAACAAAGAAATATCATGCGTCCTTGATTGCTCTAAATGTGAATCAATATTATCACATTAACCTTAAAACTAATATGTAAATAATCAAACTAAAATACTAACATTACAGTAAGACAATTAATTAAGAAACTCTTTTCATAAGGTGCTGTAGCCAAAGTCGTTTATAAATATTACACCTTTTGTGCCCAATATATATATATATATATATATATAAATAACGAAATATTATCCCTTCTTCATTTCTTTGTTTCGTAAATGTGGATAGATATTTTTTTTATAAATATTAAAACTAACAGATAATTAATCAAACTTAAAGAGTAAAATTACTGTGGACAGATACTATTTTATAAATTTTAAATGAACACTACATATTTTTATAACAATATATTAACACCACTCTTTTAGTGTCCCATGAAACAAAGCACACGATTAAAATGAACAGTCAATTTAAATAAACGATGTATCAAGCATCACTTTCTCAGTGTCACTGGAAACAATAAACCAACATGTATGTATGTCACACCACACTGAATGTCACTTGAGCGACAATAAGAAAACCTTAACCCCGCTCCTTTTTTTATTGGGGAAACAAGGGCCTCTGCTTCTTGATGACGTCCTTCGGTTCACCTTAATAAGCGCAGTACATGTCGTCGTGGTGCTCCTTGTTCACACACAGCTGCGGTTCCTGACGGTTGCTGAGGCCATCACGCAAAAGCCACGTGCCCTGGGATGTTGTCGAATGGCCGAGATTGGTTTGGCCAACCTTGATGTTTCTACGTGCCAAATGCATGCCTTAGATCTGGTTGCCACTCTCATCTTCGAATACCAGAACGTCCGGCTCCTGTAACAGCTGTTAGAAAAGCACCCAGACAGCAACTCCTGACCCGCGCCATTACCTGCGTAGATGTGTACTTTCCACGACCAACCTTGTGGTTTGACTAATTTATCTACAAACACCCTTCTATAAAGTGAACTACCACCTGGATCGAACGTATTCGGTTTATTATACGGACTCGATCTCCTGGCAATTATACTATCCCTTTCCATTTGCAGCAAAGTTTCTCTAATCCTATCCCTTAATGCGAAAAGAGTTGGGTAAGACTTAAGTTTATAAGGTGCATGTTCTATAGTCTCTATCTTGTGAACGTATCCCGTTAGACATCCTGGGGTATCACTAAATACTTTCCGATTGCTCCACATCATATCCCTAAATTCACTGCTATCCAAACGCGCAGTCTCGGATTTCAGTCGTTTCAGCCATTCACCTTCAATGTTGGCGATATGAGACTGCACTGCCTTCGCACCCTCACGCATCTCTGCTCTAACAGACTCAACATGACTCACTATCTGACTTGCCGCAAGTCCATTTTCCACTTCCATTCTCACGGCCTCCACCGCCTCATCTAATCTACCCAAAAGACCCTGATGCCCAATATTAACCAAATTGGTTATTTCTACTTTCTGCGCGTCCACCTGCACTCGTATGGCATCCACTTCTTTCTCGACTTTCTTTTCAACTGCCTCAGCCCTATCATGTAATATATTATCTAAATTCGGGCATTTTTCGTTAACATCGCGAATTTGGCATTGCACCTGATCGTACTGTCTCTTACAGCTTTCGGTCATTTCATTCACTTGCGCACGGAGTTCACTACGCCACTCCTTTTGGCTAGTTTGAATGGCGCTGATGCCATTCATTAGCTGGATTAGCATATTTTCTAAGGAAACTAGCTTTTGCTGAGTACCGTTATAGCTAAGAGCCTCGTCTACCTGGTGAGTCATATTCTCGGAACTGCACTCCGCCAGCCCTGAAACGTTTTCCTTATCCATGCCGCTTCGAAGCCTCATAAACGGATAAATCGAGACAGGATTATTTTAAAATGTGAAACCCGGAATAAACTAACAGCTAACCTTCAAATGAAACCGAAACTCAACACACAATATAACTAATATTCATTTCCACAATTATATTTCCCCAAGAATAGACGAAATACGTGCTACAATAATGATATTTGCGCAAAATACACGATACACACACAGACTAAGAATAATTCGCCAAAATTCACGATAATACACGGCACAAAAGAATATTCCCCAAAATAGACGCGATACGTACAAAGAAAATAATCATCCAAAGCACAATAAAACACTTTTCCCCAAAATTCAAGATAATACTCGATACAAAATAATATTCCCCCAAAATTAAAAGATTGAAATGTTTCCACAATTCACGACATAGGACATCCGCTAAAATAGACGTTACACATGATAAAATATTCCCCCAAAATACATACAATACACACTACTGATTAAAAGAACGAGCCCAGAATCGCTGTTCGCAAATGAATACCCAACAACCGCTAATTTTGCTGGCCTTGATCACGCGTGTTCGTCGAGTTTGTAACCTTTATCAGCCCCACGTTGGAGCGCAATTTTATGTGTGGTTACGGACCCGCGGTCGCGTGATCATCGTGGCCAACACTTACCCAAAAGCCGGAACATTCAGGGACTCTTGGATGCCGCTCGTTCTGTGGCGCTGAATGGACCATCCACATCTCCTGCCGTCTTTACCACAAGTCCTTCATGAGAATCTCAGAGACTACGGTAAACGTTCTCCCCTCCTCTCTACTTTTTTTCATCACTTTATTGGCCAGCCTATGGCTAAACCCAATATCCCCTCCTTAGCCCTTTCTCATGAAAGGGGGCCAAAATAGACTTGTTTGTCCCTTTACGGGATTTTCCTGCGTCCCTCTCGTCCCGAAAGTTCCAACTCTTGGCCTTGTGCTGGCCACAAATGAAATATTTATAAATAATATTATAATGCACCATATAGTGAACAGTGTAATTGATCCTTGATTTGTGCCTTGAATGTAGTGTCGTAGTCTCGTCCTCTCCAAAAGTCCGCGGTTTTTGACGAAAAGAATAAGTTAGATCTTACTTATCTTGATAGAAAATGGTGGTTTCTTAATTGTCATTGTGGTTTTCGGGAAGGTGTCGAAGACAAATGATAAATCTATTTCAAGAGTTACCAGAGGAAGTAGATAGCCATGGACGTAGTGCCTAATGATATCCTATTGGATAAATTAAATAAAACAGGTATAAATAAAAGAGTGGTACTGTGGGTAGTAAATTTTTTTAACCGACAGATGGCAAAAACACAAAACCAGAGACCAATTTTCGGATTGAGGCGTTGTAACGTCGGGAGTTCCTCAAGGCTCTGTAATCGGACCATTACAGTTTTAATGTTTATTAATGACTTGCCGGATTATTTAAATTCAGGGTGGGGGCCAGGCTTTTCGCTGACGACTGCAGCTACATCTACAGAAAGAGAAGGAACGAGCAAGACGCTATAAGTTTACAAGAAAATCTCAGTAGCTAGGATCATGAAAATTAATTGAAATCAAATGTCGTTTACAAAACACACCTGGTTAAATGAGACAGAATATAAAATAGGCGAGTAGGGAACTAATTGCAATGCTGCAAATAGACCTGGGTGGGAGGAACAGCGGGGGATTCCTTACATTTCATAATAAGTAACTTAAGAAGTTCAAAATTAAAGGAGGTGGCATTCTTATCCTTAGTTAAATCAATTTTCAAATACGGGGGCGGCTTGTTGGGATCTCTATAGAAAAGAATCAAATATAATTACTAGACAAAGCTGAGGAAAGGGCTCCTAATTTTGAACGAGAAGGGCCACCGCGAAGGTAGGGAGATATTGTCACAAAGGCTGAATTTGGTAATCAAGGCTTAAACCATGGATGTTATTAGCTCTAACAGTTATATATCACCAATTCAAAGTAAAATGTAGAAAGCAAAAACCAGATGTTGGCAAATTCTCATTCCTAAATAGGGCAATCAACGACTGGAATAATTTACTTGTGGCAGGAGTGTTTGGAGGAAATCTTCAGGAAAATAATTTCATGAACAAACCCCCCTAAAAAAACGAGTGAAGTGAATTGATTGTTATTTTGAATAATATAAATTCATACTCGAATTTAAATGTTAAAGTCAAAGTGAAGTGAAGTATAGAAATTCTTACAGAATGTTGGAGCGTTGCCACATTAATGAAGCTTTTATTTTATATTTATGAATTTCAAGCTTTGTCCCACTCTTCTGCGTTAGTAATGGACCACTAATAAATAATTTTTTTAAAAGAAAACGTGAGGAACACAGATGATTAAACTTTTCAGATAGGTTTGTCATAAGTTCTCAGACGGTTTGAAATCTATGAGTCGAGCTTTATGAAAGAAAGTTTCTAGTACAAACGCATTTATAAAATTATTGACCTGTCATAAAATGAGACCTTGCAGAATAACGTAGGCAATTCCGAGGCTTCAATAGTCCCAGGGCTCCAGTGTTTTGGTATTGACGACAGGATGTGAAAAGATCGCGTGGAAGGAAATTGCTTCAGAGACGACCCATGTTTCTCTTCTCAGAATTGTCGTCGATTCCATCTCAAACACAGGCTAACTGCAAATATAATATATTACAAGGAAAACGAGTTGACCCATTATCAGCTGACATTGTCCATTTCTTGTCTTACCTTACCTTTAATTGTTACACAAGTTACGTAAATAAACGCTGTAGCGCACGATGCTGTTCCATATATTGATCAATACTGCATTTTTCGACACAATCCTAAACCAAACAACAATTAGACAAAATGGGTTCACGTTGTGCAAAAACAACAAACATGAAACTTAACACAAAAAGAAAATGCCACGCATCAGACTTGCCAACCTGACAAGAGAAGGGACGACGATCCTGCAAGTACATCATCGACAGGACTGAAAACCTAAACAAACGCCACAAAATCACAATAATCGAGGCTATGTTTAGACCATATACTAACTTATGACTGTCAAAATCTGGGGGACAGCAGCAAAATCTCACTACAAATCCACACAGATAATCCAAAATACATCATGAAGGGCGACCCTAAACAAGTCCTCTATACAACGACACACAGAGGCAAAGATAAACTTTATCACACAACTAAATTCTTCAATAGGCTAAATATAGTAGGCAAAACATATACACGTCTAAAACAAATCGACAATAAAAAAAACCCAGGGCAATAGACAAATATAAACTTCCGAGGAGCATTACGCTGTAGACGTAACCACACATGGTAAATAAAACAAATATTTAAAGTAGGGGGTTTCCCCCCTCCCCCCCTCCCCAAGCGCCAAACACATCAAAATAAAATAACTTAACCACCTTATCAAGAGAAAATTATCCAGGCACTGAGGATCAATTATAAAAATAGTCCAGATTTAAGTGGGGGGAAAAATTGATCAATATAGTTCTTATTATCTAAAGCAATGTATTTGAAATTGAAAGAGAGTCCGATGTAGCTCTCTGAAAAGAACATAATAATAAGCAACGGACACACTTCTGAGGATTTTAAGGATAACAGGAATAAAATATCGAGAAGGACGAGTTATCCTTATCCTCCACAGAAGGCAGTAAATAGTAAATAGAATAAAAGGTCAAGAAAGGAGTAAGACAAGGACGCAGTTAAACAGCATTGGTGACAGACTGCTGCATCCTTGTCTTACTCCTTTCTTGATTACGGCATTCTTTTCTAGGTCTTCTATTGTAATTACTGCTGCTTCTCTTCTGTAGAGGTTATGTATAAGCCTCCTTTCTCGGTATTTTATTCGAGTGCTCCTCAAAATCCTTAATACTGTGTTCCAGTTCACATTATCAAACGCTTTTTTTCAAAATCTAGAAATGCCATGAACGTAGGCCGGTTTTCTCTTATACTGTCTTCTACAATTAGTCGCAAAGTCAGTATTGCTTCTCGTGTTCCTACATTCTTTCTAAAACCACACTGATCGTCTCCTAACTCGTATTTTTATTTGACGTTCCATTCTCTTATATTATATTTTAGTTAATATTTTTTCATGCATAGAATACTAAACTATTTGTCCTGAGCTGTTTCGCATCTACCATCTCCAGTTTTCTTCGATATGGATATAATTATGTTTTTACTAATTGCTTCGTAACGGTGCTCAAAAAGGTATAAGTCAAAGCGTAGGTCAGCTAGGCCTAGGAAGCCCGACGGAGATTACTAGGCATCCCCAATGGTAAGACCCGGCGAGAGATACGTGGAAGAGAAAGCCTCCACAGTCCTTCCCTCTCCAATTTTTTTTTGTTTTAATAACATATATTTTACAGACGAAGAACAATGATTGAGCGAACCCGAAGAACCGCGATTATACGGTTGTGGCTGAACGAATTCTTAGAATTCCCAAATCCTCCCGACCATTTGGCTTGGTCAATTTGCGTGAATTCTGGGAACTGTTATATATATTCAACTTCTCTTAATGACACTGCCCTTAGAACGGAGTCAGAAAAGGTGCTGAAACGTCTTGCGTAGTCTCCACGGTGACGGTAAAGTCAATAATATGTTGGCGGAAATGAAATGTACAGACCTGTAAGAGACGTCTTTCACCTGCGCCCCGCCCCGCCCCGCCCCCAATCCCCCTCTCAGCGTGTGTCACGGAGCCTTTCCACGTAAAGACGCTGAGGGAGGGAAAGAAAGATTTTCAAACGGAAATGGAATAGGTTCCATAACGGAAATGTTATTTAGAATTTTTCTCCCTCACGAAATAAGAAAATATTGACTTCTAGGAAAAGGATATGAGTGATGTTGCCGGGAAATTGGTTTCGAAGGGTTTGCATTGTCTTCTGTTAAATTTTCAGACTGCTTGAATTAATACTTCGACATCTATCTGTTGTCATAGTCGATCTATGTAAAAGAAAGACAAAAAATACCTGACTTATTTCAGTTTCTTCTCCAAAATACACGTGAAAATGCTTAAAAAATTTCTTCATTTACATAATATGAAATTGCATGTAATACTGCGTAAAATTAGACTTCAGAATAACTTAGGTCATCCGAAATGGACAAAGTGAAGCTTAAAAGTCAAGACTCTACGACTCTTTTGACGACGACAGATCCTTGTGAGTTGAAAGACAACGCGAGGGATTTATAGACATATATATTCCACCACTACCCAGCGCCTCACTCTGTAATATTATATTCAGGGTTTCTTCTCTCTCGCCCTCCCTCCCTCCCCCTCACCATCTCCATCCTTCTACCCTTACTACTTTGCCTTATTAAAGAGATCCTTGTTTTCCTGCACTGCTCTTTATCACCGTCTTGCTAATATCTGCCACGACGAGTCTGACACTTTACTAAATACTGTATGTGTACATTTATTTTATTACGTTTAGGAGGAGGAGGAAGTGTTGCTGCAACGACGATAAATTGAATTTTCGAATCCCCCCTCCCCTTGGCAGACACCCAGCTTCCTCTAAAAGATGCAGAGTTGTACTTCTACCCTGGAAAATATTCCTTCCCAAGTAATTGGATTTAAATTTCCTCGCCTTCTTAATATCAACAGTTAGACGTATGAGGCGAATGGAGTTCATCAACGCAATTACACAGTATTATTGCTACTTATCCGCGAAAGGGAGAAGCGAGTGAAACTCAACTGCGCACCCTGTGACGTCACGAACTCCTACTTATAAAGTGAAAATTCGCTTTGTATTCATGTGTATGTTTTTGAACTAACACATGGTTCGTTCGTTCGTTCGTTCGTTGGCAGGGACATCAAGTTACCTTTTCATTTCCGCTCAACTACCACATGCTCCCTAATCTCCTTAATGCATTCCAACCTTTGCTTCCCTCTTCTGCTCTAACCTAACAGACTTCCGTCTAATGGTAATCTTACAAATCCCTCATTTCTTAAAGCGTGGCCTATTAATCTAGCCCTTCTACTGGTCAACGTCCATCCATATTCTGTTTAGAACTTCCTCGCTAGTGTTTCTATCCACTACCCATCTCATTCTCCTATAGCACCGCATTTCAAAGCTTTCTATTCTTTTCCTTTTTGCAACTCCTATCGTCCACGTTTCGCACCCGTATAACGCCACGCTCTATACCGACATTTTTAGCAGAGATTTCCTAATATTCACACTTTTACTACCCGTAAGTAAATCCCTCTTTTTCGCGAAAGCCTTCCTGTCCTGTGCTGTCCTACTCTTTATGTCTGCTACACTTCTACCATCCCTAGTTATTACGCTTCTTAAGTAGCAGAATTCCTTAACTTCCGTCAAAATATCCCGTCCCTATCTAACACCCTTTGTTATTCCACTGTTTCCCATACTATACTCCATTACCTTGGTTTTCCCTTTATTAATCCTCTTATTGAACTCTTTCTCTAGGACTCCGTTCGTGCCATTCCATATTCCGTTTTAACTTTATTCATTGCCTGTTCTACGTTCTAGTTATTACGCTTCCTAAGTTTCATAATTCCTTAAATTCGTTCAAGATATGCCTTCGAAATCTAATTGTTTCCAAATCCCCTCTGAGTCCCCTAACACTACAGTATCGGCGTCAAAGCGTAGGGTTTTCATTTCTTTTCCATATTCCTTTCCTTCATCGCCTGTTCTATACATATATAAGTTATTCAGCATAGGCACCCTTGTTCTTTCTCCTTTATTGATATCTGCGTTTTTATTAATCTTCAATTTTAATTACTGCCGATTTCCATAAACTGATAAAGTCATATTTTCTTTTATTCATTTTGTACAGCATATTTTAAAAGAAGATTTCCTCTGAAACATTTATCCTTTTACTTTTGGCTGTTTTACTGTCATCAATCCTTTGTTGGCCATCTGCTTCCGCCTGAAAAAAAAGATACATTTATTTTATGGAAGCCGAAGGGATCCCTTAATTCTCACCAATTCCTGCTTTGAGACTTGTTAAATTTTTTAAATTTGTAATCCCGTTTCTGTTTGAGAATTCGTTACTAACGGATTTTAACCCTTAACGCAAAGGTATTAGCATAAAAATATTTTGAGCGTAGTGGTTGCTAGGACTGGACATTACTACACCCTATTGTACTTAACCTTTCTATTATACTTATCTTTATAGGGCGGTGGAACAGCTACCAGTCAAGAGGCGCATAAAGAGGAAACGGGAGTATTTTCCTTTCTCGCAAACATCTAGGGGGAATCGGGATTATTGTCACGTGTCTAAGCTCAACTAAAAGCACTGGAAGTAACCACACAAGACATTTCAAAAATATTATTATATAACCCCATATAAAGTCTAATAATTTAAATAAAAACATTTATCTATTCACGTCTTCTATAAATATAACGCCACGCTCCATATCAACATTTTTAGCTACGACTTTGTATGATTCACCCTTATATTACCCGTAAGTAAATTCCTCCCCTGGTTAGGCTAAGCAGCTCAACTTCTAAGGCCTGGGGCTCGATAAAAGCGGCAGACTATAGCAGCCAAGGCAAGAGAAAGTTAATCCCATAAATAGATGACGAAAGTAGGTTTCTCGCATATATACGAGATTGTATATTCGGTTACGTGCTGCAGAAACACTAAACCATTTTAATGAGGTACTTTTTACATCTACAGTTTTATGAATAATGTAAGTTGCAACAATTGTAAGCCTAATTTCAGTCAGTAAAATTATCCATTAATTCATAATAATTGAAAATATTTTATTATATTCAAAAGTATATTACGCGTACTTGTCACATAAGTTTTATTTCATTTCCAATTTTTTTCTATCAGTACTTACGCTTTATAAAATATTATGTCTTAGAAAGCAATTTAATTAAATAAAAATAAATACTCTCATTATTTTATTGTTTCTGATAAAAAAAAAGAAACTATACGTTTCGGAAGAAAAGAAACATGTTTAGTCTTGAAAAAATAATTACATATTTCGTCGGAAACTTTGGATCCTCTATGTCCTGAATTAAATGTACAAATTATATTAGTTTTTAGACTAATTGGGATGTTTTTAAAGTTGAAAGTCACGGGCGACAAGAAATCGTATGTAATAAGGCCGAAATCTCCCAACAAATTAAATTATTATTTTTTGAAGACTTGTTCATTGCCTTCAAAATATATCCTACAACAGTCTTCACTAAGCTACTGAATGTGTTTGTTTATCGATGCAAATGATGGTAAAATTTTGAAAACTCTGTGCATTCCGAAAAATTAAACCAAAATTAAAGTTCTTAAAAAATAATCTTTAACATTTAATAAACAAATTAAATGAATTTTTACTAAGGGAAATTACAGTTGGCCTCGTCCTGTTTTTTGTGCATTCAGTTGGGCTCGAGAGAGGTTTTTATAGTCTCTGTCGCTCAGCAGGAGCAAAAAATCAATGTCCGGGGGTTGAACCGCTCTTTCGCTCATCCTTATCGTAGCCAGTGGAACAGCCGCGGACCCATTGAATTGCATTGGAACATTAAAGTGTGCTCTAACTACCTGCTCCTTGCCGCTCGCCGCTTTTAACGTACCCGAGGCCATACAGCCTTTTTATTCCACTGCTTCCTTTACTTCACTCAATTAGCCTGCGTTTCCCTCTAGAGAGAAGTAGAGAGAGAGAAGTAGAGAGAGAGAGAAGTAGAGAGAGAGAGAGAGAGCGCTATCCCTGGTGTGCAATATCAGCGGTTATCTGAAATGGGCGGGTGAAAGAAAAACGTATAGATTGTGGATGACCACGAAAATAATAAAAATAAAAAGATTCCGCCCGCTGTGGTCACTTGAGGAGGGTCTGTCAGGAGGAGGAAAAGCTCACATTCGACCGGGGAAGAGACATACAAAGGGAATAAAAGCTTTTCACGTGATTTGTGACAATGTTACAGAAAGAAAAGTTTTTAATAAAAGAATTAAGAGAGCGGAATTTAATTAGCTGAGAAACGTTGAGTAAAACGAGGAAGAGCATTGTTGCTATTCTCTGACGCTAATTACTTATTCCGGCGTTTTATTTGCACATGCAACTAGATTTTTTTAAGTAATCCATTTACGAGTTGACAGTAGTATTCTGTTAATCCCCGTCGTAATGTTAACTTAATGAGCTCTTCTCCGCCTCTCGGGATTTTTATTTGCGCTTCGTACGGACGGACTATATATATTCCATCCATTTTCCAATATTGCCGGCTCGGGCGGATCCTTCCCCAGGGTGCACAAACATTTCGTTCCCACGAAGAAAATACTGTCAATATTCATTTCAACGAAAGACACAAATGACAGGTTTTGGCAACAACTATGGAACATAAATTTCAAATAGCAGTAAGTTTTTTGCCCAAACTGTAATATTTTTGTAGTTATGAATGAGGACCTGGTGTCAGAAACCTCCTATTTTATAGAAGACGTGAAGAAATAAACGTTTTTCTTTGAAATTACGAGAATTTATGTAGGTTTTTATAATTAATTGTAGCTGATATGTAAGTAAGTTTAAAATGTCATGTGTGGTTATTTTTATTGAAAAAAAAAATCTGAATAAAATTCGGAACCTATTTGACGGTACGCTAAGACGCGTTAAAATACTCCCGATACCTTAACGGGTATCCCCGGTAATTTGTGAGACAGAAAAGACTCCGTATTCCACCGCATGAACCTGTTAGCTGTTCTCTGAAGATAATAGAATGGCCTAACAAACGGCGATTAATGTTCAGTTCTAGTAACAACTACTTTGAAATAATTTTTATGCCAATACGTTGCCGGTAGGGATAAAAATCTGGACACATTCCTCATTCCCATAGGTAACAAAATCTTAGATAGAAACGGGATTACCAATTTTTTTTAAAATTAAACCAATTTCAAAGTAGTAATTCGTGAAAATTTAGGGATCCCTTCGGTTACCACCATATGTACTGTAGCAGATCGGTCGATTCCGGCCAGCGCTTCCTCGTTACTGTAAGTTTTAGGGGGCCAGATATTTTTTTGTCATTAAGAAACCAAAAGATTCAATTTAGAGTTTTAATTAAGAGGACGACAAATTATATGTCAACAGGGCGAGGTCACTTTACGAAACACGACCATTCCTCTACCATAACCCACCGTCCGCTTCCGCTTACATCAGTCAATCGACAATGTCTCAACCACAACAATGCGTTTTAAGGCACGAGGAACTTGTAAATTAGCATTAGAGGTTAGAATAGAAGAGGGAGGGGTTTTTAGGATGGAATACGCTGAGGAGATTAGGAAGGAAAAGCTTGCATGGAGGGTTGTATGAGGACTGAACAACAACCATCCGTTTCTGATGTTGTTGTTGTGGTTTCAGTCCTAAGACTGGTCTGATCTAACCATCCATGCTTACATATCTAGCGCAAGCCTTTTCATTTCCTTATAACTAGCACTAATCTGATTTGAAGGCAGATATATTTATGGCTTATTTTTAAACTTTCATCAGCCGTAGCAAATATGAGAATTTCAAGACAGGGAAAAACGACGCTGTATATTCTAAACAAAATGTTTATATATCAGACGCTATTTTGTTATTTACATGAGACCAACATAACAGGCAGAAAAGCACTACGTAACTATTTGTCCAATTCGCACATCGAGTTGTTTTATGTCGATTGACGTTGTTAATTAATTACGTTAAAACGACGTGGTAAAAGCTAAAGATTCAGGATAACTTTAAATCATCTTTCGCCATTTTGTTTCCCTTAATTATTTATTATTTGTCTGTTGGACAGTTTTCTACTTCTAAGCAACATATATCAAACAAAATCACAAAATAAAACCCCAAAATATTAATTTAAAAAGACATGTATTAATTTTTGTAAGCAAGAAGATAGCGTATTTGTGGAAATTGCACCGCATAAAATAGCACAACACTAAATTAATAAATGTAAAATTTTAAATTCTAAGAGATTACATGGGCTTAATCTCAGGGGATTTTGGGTCTCTCGAGAGATGGATGGAGTATGCAGTTACCACAATTACTGGGCCTACAAACATCCAACTTCCGCGTGTCTCTGGCGTCTTGCATGATTTTTATCGATGAAGGTAGTGTGACTCATCTGCTTCTTCCTCGACACACCTGACCTCTGCAAGCCTCTGCTCACGTCTCACGACATCTGACAGCATCTAACCTCTGACAAATCCGTCGTCCTTCCTCTCCCCAACTACAACTCTCATTCCATCTCATCCCGAGCCACCCATCGACTCCCCATTTAAATTCTCTCACGGGAATTCCCCGCCATCGTTTTTCAGGGGTTCTCCGCCAGCGATTTATTTCATAAAAGTCCGGGGTTCCCCGCCATTTTTTACACAAGCTCGGTGGGAGTTTCCCGCGGGGTTTCACCCGTTTTAGCCAACTTCACATTGTTGTTCGTCAAACTGCGCCTCATAGCGCCACATTACCACAAAAATCCGCGTTTTTTCATTACATTGCCCCCGATAAATTTTAATAAAATTTTTGAGAAATTTCTCTCCATATTTTATCTTCAAGACCCCTTGCTCATTCTTTACTATCATTTTGTGCTCGGAGAAATTTCAATTTAATCAAATAGATTGAGCACCTTTTACTCCTTAATTTTAAAATAACCTTTCATATGGATTTAGATTTATAATATTTATTAGCTACACTGAAAACAGCTAAAATTGAATAGAATTTCAAATTAACTCGTGATTTACATAAACTTACACATGTTTGCCTGGTGCCCCCCATTGATAAAATAAAATCATGTTATGAATTGTAAATGATTTAAATTTACCCTCTCACAGGAACGAAACTTTCAAACTTGGCATCACAGTTCAGTATTCACATGCCATCATATGTGTTTACATCGTCAGCCTTTTATCATTTTGCCTATCTTTCAGATAATATTTATTTGTACTACTTCATTCATTATAAATCCATATATATAACAGGTCAGAATAATAGGCTGAGACCTTTTCCTAACTCGTGTCGTGTTCTCCCACACAATAAATATCTGTGTCCCAACAGCTTTAGTCAAAATTCCCATCTATTCGGGGATAATCACCAAATCTCTTTCCATCTTATCTCGTGGCCTTACAACTGCCACCCACTTTGCCTTTCAACTAACACAATTACGACCTCTCAACGCTTCCATTGTATGGTACAGTTATTACATTCATCACCCCTTAGCGCTTCTACATGATAACAAGTTGGCTGTACGCAAAATAAATGCACCCATTACACATAATTCAAAATACAACTGTCTCCTTACACTATCCCTCAAACAAAACAATCCTTAATTTGGCTCCATGTTTCCTTCCTGTGAAAAATTCTAAATTATCATTAGCTAAATTTCAATTCCTAAATAGGACTGTTTCTTATCCAAATAAAAACTAACAAACAGCTTGATAGCCCCCATAATATATATAGTTACCCAGCAATACAATTAATCTTAGTAAACAAACTCCTGATAGAACAGAATATATTAAAAAAAGATGACACCCTATTTCTGCACAATAGTTTGTCATTCCATGACTTCCCAACAAATAAGTCTTCAATTTCCATCCCTATCTCCCCATTAACTCAAATCCTGCCTCTTTATCTTAATAATCGTGGAGTCACCACTTTGCTCATAAAATTCCTTCCAAATCCCCCTCCCCCCATCTCTATCAGCTCTGACAATACGGGTCAAAGTCTGTAGGGTCACCGTCACTCCTCAAAAATTCCTCTTGACATGAAGCTTATTTCGCGTAAGCAGACTGTATTTCACCTGCAATTTTTTTAATTTCCGCATGGACACTAATACGTGGCGTAACGAATGTCAACAGTCTTTTAGTCAAGTGGCCTCAAATCACTCTCAGTGACATGAAACATTATCTGGCTTGTATGTATTATTTAAGCGCACACACAAAATAAATTAAATCAAACCACATCTGTAATTGAAATTGGAAACAAAATCAAAGTACTTAAAATTAATATTAGTACTAACCTCGTAACAACAACAACAACAGAACCTAAACAACACAACACTACTGAAAACTTTATCAACTTCTACAATAAAGATATCGGAACTCATGAACTGTTTACACGCTACACTTTACGCCGAATGAGAATTTAAATAACAAATAAACACTTACCAGGAAAGCAGCCTTCCTTCACTTACAGTAATACGACTAAGTTGTAAGATGATTTATATGTTACTATGGTAACCTGGCTGTAATCAGCTGATACTGCCCGATGCCTATTGCTAACACTTCCACACACGAAGAGAGAGAGTCTTACTCAGAATAAGATAACAGACAACCAATGCGTTGTATGAAGCACAAAGTGAGTAATCTAAAGCATTCACTCAATCCTTTCAAACATTCGTCTTTAACTCGACGTCAACCAGGAAAAGCGGCCGTGGGCAGGTGTACCACCCTACTTTACAATCCCCTTCCAATACACCTGGCACTTTTTAAAAAATCGTATACAGTTTCGTAGTGTAGTGGTGCTTTAATTATATATTTATGACTTTCAATCCCACTCTTCTGCTAGATTTAGTAGAGGTCCACAAATCAATTAATGATTCAAACTTTGCGGATATATTTCTTTATTTTCAGATCATTTAAAGCGATGACATCATAGAATGGCAGGCAATAAATTCTGAGTAAAATGAGACCTTTCACAACAGAAGTGAGGCTTCAAACTCAGGCCTCTAGTATTTTGGCAGTGACGGGCACCCGGATGTGTGCCCATGTTTCATTGAGCGTCATCAGTACTGAGTGCGAAACTATTTATGTATTGAAGAGATGAATTTTATCCATGTGCGCTACGTGTTTTGCGGATTAATATAGAGACATGAGTAATGTATAATTCACGAGGAAGTGGCCAATAGATAAATAAATACGAACAACCATCAGCTAGTTCCAAATCGCAGAAGTTATCGATTACGTTCCTGAAGTTGTTGCTGTTGTCTGCTAGACTTAAAAAAAAACTGATGGCTATATTTCCTCCTACCGTACTTTTACGTAATTGGGAAGAATTTTCATTCTCTCTTCCTGTCGAAGTTGCGATTTGGACAAAGAAAGTTTTCCTGCGGTGTGAAGCCAAGATGGCGCGCTTGGTCGTTAAATCTGCTCGTTACCGTTAAATTAGATTATGTCACCGCCGTGTGCAGTGAGGAGTGAGAAGCGAAGCCAGGGATCGTGTAATTACACCAATTCGTGACCAAGACGACGCCCTAATTACAGCCTCGATAACAATATGCATACCAATTTAGGAAAAGTTCAATTTACTTACTTAAAGCAGTCCTCCAAATTTAGTAATGATTAGACAATTATTTCTTTACTTTTTCACTATCATTAATCTGCGAATTTAAAATATTGGCGTTAACACGTTACCGTACGTGTCATTCACTTTGTCATCTGTATAGACGCATCTGTGAGTAGACTTTCTGATTTTAGACTGTCTGATCCAAGCCAATCTATTCTGCGCAAGCCTTCTCTTGTCTACACAACTTCCACATTCCATCCTTCGCCTCCCTCTCCTGTTCACTTCTCTCTAATGCTAGTTTTACAAGACCCTCGTGTAGCAAAACGTGTACTATTAATCTAAGTCCACCTCTCATATTTTATTCTGCTTAGAACTTCGTGGTTAGTTACCTTACCCACCCATCTCATTCTTCTGTAGCATCACATTTGAAAAGCTCCTATCCCTTTTCTTTCCGCAACTTCTACCATTCATGTTTCGCCACTCTCCATATCAAGATTTTTAAGTAATGATTTCCTAATATTGATACGGGTGAGTCGGTGTTGAAGTTGTGTGTGAGGTAAATTATCATTGTTATTAGAAAGGGCCTTGGTTACTTTCTCACACACACTCGCTCACCTATATAACCTATCAATCAGAGAAAAGCTATTCATCATCATTATTATGAGAATCTTAATTATACTTCTTACAGTTAGTATCCTGTTCATTTCATTATAAATCTTATAAATCTAATCCCCCCTTTTCAATTCCCTTCCTTCCTGTGCTATCAAAGAGAAGTTGCCTGTTTAGGATCACCCTCATGTAGCCTCTTAACCGTCCAAAAAATTTTATAGGTGCCAAAATAAAAGCTTTCAAGAATCTCCTTGACTTCTTTGTCCTAAAATAAAGTATTATTTAAGAACGTAATTTATTAAATACGAGAAGCCAAATTTTAAGTTCTGCATTTCCTGGCTGTGTGGGTGGCCCTCGCTTTTCTTAGGACGAATGTGGGAGAGGGCCCATTCACGAAAGAAAGGGATCGCCGTGAATAAAAGGAGGTTCCGTATAAATTTGGAATCTCACGGAGAAACGCTAAACACACACAGTATTTAGGCGCAGCAATTGAAAAATTTTCCTATCGGCATCAATTGTTAAAGAGCATGGGAATAGAAATCTATCGAGGATAACAGCTTATTGATAGTGTTACGTGGGAAGAGATTTTGATGTAGGGAGGCGTAACAGAGGTTGTTGGGAGATAAGGCAGTCTCCCGGACGGGCTTAAACTCCCAATATTAATTTATGCTCTGGCTGAAATATATTATTTATATTAAATTCAGAACTTTAAATTATTGCATCTTCGACGAAAAAGAATATTTCGCCAAGTTATTTTAATTTGTGTCTGTGACTTTCTAATTGCCTGGAAATGGAATGCAAGCCTCAGTTACTAAGGCGGATATACAAAGTTACTGAAGTAAAATAGAACTCAATTCATATATAAGTTGCCGTTAGGAATTGCCGCAGCAAAAATGCGCCTTTTTTCTTATTATAAATTAAATATAAGTTTCAATGTAGAAGTAATTAAAATATGTATTAAATTCATTTATTAATCAAGTACAATGATATAATCTAGTACAGGGGTGCTCAAACTCCATCTCGAGAAAATTTTCCCGATATACATCTATTTTTTTGTTAATTATTTAGTACATAATTAGCCTGTTTTCTGGAACATCTACAACGGGCCTTATTTTCATAGCCTTACAAAAAAGTTGTTACAGATTTCTTCTTTTCTATATATATATATATATATATATATATATATATATGTGTGTGTGTGTGACAGAAGGGTATAGGGTGAAGGGGGGTAGGAGAATAAAGTGGAAAATGCTGTAAGAACTCAGCTGGAGGAATATTGAAGGGAAGATCACGCTAATATGAAGGGAGAGGAAAACTATGATAAGTAATAGCTGCTTACATCTTTTTTGTTACATTCAATGGAATTTACAGACTAAGAAATTACTTTTAACTAATTATTTTTTTGTCTTTCAGCTGTTTTATTTTTTAGATCATATTTAAAGGGATTTGTTTTCATTCACCTATTTAGTTGAAGGGCGCTGTGGGAGTTTTCTCGCAGGCATTGCTTCAGCCCAGAGTGACTGCGGGGCTCACCTGATCATGTCGGGGATGCCTCGCACTCTCTCTGGGTACTTTTTATCAAAGTTCTCATATGCCGAGACACCTTCACCTATTTTAGGAGGTATATGTACCGGGGTCAAAGACCTTGGGCATATGGCAAGAGTTGTCCGCTGATCCCATTGGATCAGTCGGCCAACTGCCTCCTGAAACTGGTGGAGACACGGAGAAGGGAATGCTGCGTCCCCACAGCAAACTCGTCTCCCGTCATTCGGAAGGGCGTGAGAATAGTAGCCAATGCCCGACCTACCTGATGCAGGTTTTCTAGGGTTTTTCCTGCATCTCTTTAGGTGAAACACCGGGTAGGATCCTTAAACCATAGCCCGGGGGCCCTAGTTAACCCTTGCTAGGCTACCTTGCTCTACCTTCCTCATCCCCCCTTTTCAATTCCCTTCCTATGCTATTAAAGGGGAGTTGCCTGTTTCAGGATCACCCTCATGTAGCCTGTTAACCAAAAAAAAACAGGGGGTCTGTAGCTCTATTCTTGTCTGCTGGGCTACCTTTTGGAGGCAGGAGACAGCCTTTCAATGTTTTTTCTTCCTCCTCCATCGTTGCGTCTCCGTACTACCATTTTCCATAATTCCGGTTTCCCTCATTTTCCGACGTGCAAGAGATGAGAGTTTAAGCTGGCTTCGTCATGTCTGCTTCTTCCGTGACAATGCCGGGAATGTTTGTTCTTGTCTGTGTTTCTCTCCCTCCGCTTCCTGGGAGAGTGATGTGACTGTCACTCATGACATCTTTGAGGGAATTGTTTGAAGCAGCTTCAACCGTCTTCCTCTCTACCCGCTTTTCAGAGACAATCAATACTGCTTTTTTATGTCTATGAGATTCTACAGAGATAATTTGCAATTATATCTTCCTAGCTATTAAATACTCTGCCCCCCTTCCATATACAGCTCACGGACTTTATTCCTACTTGTAAAGTTCTATTCATTATTCCTATTGCAAGTTTGATTAATTAAAATTTCTATTATTCATACAACTTACAATTCCTAAAGTCACATTACAATTAAGTTGTTTCTGTATAGTGTAAATGATATATAAGAACTGTGGTATATATAATATACAATAATGTGATATCGCATATATTATATAAAAATTATAAAATACAACGTTACACATACATAGTGTTTGGAAAAGCGCGATTTTCTCCCTGAAAATGGGATTTTTCATTAAAAGAAACAAAAACACCCACGCTGTTTTAATTAAAAAATTGCGCTTTTTTACTTTTCACATCTCGTATCGTCCACGCAACGCTCCTTACCTCCATTTTTATCAACGATTTCCTAATATTCACAGTTATATTACCCGTAAGTAAATTTCTCTTCCTTGCCTGTTGCTATCCTACTCTAGGTAGCAGAATTCCTTAATTTCCTTTCCAATCTAACAGCCTTCGTTATTCCTCTGTTTCCCATACTACACTCCATTACCTTGGTTTTCCCTCTATTATCCTAATATTGAACTCTTTCTCCAGGACTCCGTTCATGGTTTCCAAATCTTCTTCTGACTCCCCTAATACTACAACATCGTCGGCAAAGCGTAAGGTTTTTATTTCTTCTCCCTGCAATATAATTACTTTTCCATATTTCGTTTTAACAATCTTCATCACCTGTTCTACAAATATAAGTTAAACAGCCTGGGTGACAGACTGCAGCATCCTTGGCTTACTCCTGTCTTGATTACGACTTTCTGTCCTTTCCTTCTATTCTAATTACTGCTGCTTGTCTTCTGTAGAGGTTATGTGTGTGTAAGCCTCCTTCCTGGATATTTTATTCCCGCGCTCTTCAAAATCCTTAATAGTGTGTCTCATTTCACATTATGAAACTCTTTTTCTAAATCTGCAAATGCCATAAATGTAGGATGGTTTTTTTCTTATCCTGTCTTCTGGATAGAATAACTGAACAGGACGTTATAAGTACATACTGTATGTATGTATTTCCATATTGCAATTAGCCGCAGCCTGGTGGCACTTACATTAAATATACAGCCTTAAGGGGTGTGGGGCTATAAAGGTCATTACAGTAACTTATTTACATGATGTCTACAGCTGTTATTCCAGTTATTAATGGGCCTGTTCAGGTAATAACTGTTCTCTGTAGCCTGGTATTAATTTTATAGCTTAACATGAATGTCCTCCTATCCTTTGTGTAATTCAAACAGCCTAGCTTTCAGTTTGTTTTTCTAATGTTTCCCACCCTAAAGAAATAACTTTTTCATAACCATGTTGGGATCCCCATTTAACCAATTTTGCTGCTTTCTTTAGCACGCTTTCTAGGGCTGTAACTCCATATTACATTTGAGCTCGAACTAAATTTTGGATGCGAAAGGAGCTACGCCTTAATTTTGGACCGTTGTACTGTATTGTTTCACTTGATTTACTAAAAAAACACGAGATTGATAAATGTGCCTCGTCTTTATCTTCTAGTAACAGCACGTTATTTTATTTCACTCTGCGCCACCCTTAGTCTTCGCACATAGTTCGCCTTCTGCTAACAGTTTTGATAGAAAATTGTCATGCGATTTCTTTTTCTCTGTTCCTAAGATTTTAGCTAGCGCGAGAAAGTAGTTCAAATTGGGAATAGTGGACATTCTCTTATTGTTAGCGTTTCTCACTCGCCCTTTCAGTCGGATTATATTTCTAGTATAATATTCGGGATCCTCGTTTCTTTTAATTACTTTTCGTGGAACAAAACGTTCCGTTCCCTCGTTTATTATGCTTTTAAAATGTGCCCATATTTCCTCCATATTATCCCCATAGTTCATAATATTATCATTCTGTAGTTCGAGAACTAATGTCAACTAATTTACGAAACTGACAACTGGGGAAGAGTGAAGGGATAGATTAACAGGCCACGATATGAGGGTCTTGTGAAATTAGCATTAGAGGCAAGAAGACCAAGGAAGGAACACACCAAGTAGTTATGTGGAAATGAAAAGATAGGTTAGCATGGAGGGTTGCAGCAGACTAAATACCACAACAACAACATTCAATATTATGTTTTAAATTTAAATGAAGCATTACGTCATTACATCAAATGACGCTACGTTGTATAGTTTATTACAATTGCAAGAGCGGGACAAAAAAACGGCCTTTTCAATACAAATAGAATCTGCTCCAATAAATAAAATTAAAGTGTCTTTCTGTCTGAAAGTTTGTATCGAGGAGGCTCCAAAACGGTTCAGGGATTACAGAAAAATAATGGCAATAAAACAAAAAAAATTTAATTTAATTTTTGATATTTTTCGGGGTTCAGAAGATAGAATATACGAACCAATAGAATTGCCCCGCCAAATTCTAACCATTTCAAGGCTTACTATACCATTCACCTCGTTACTCTGTTCTTCCAAGAAAATATTTGTAACGATCTTTTTGCGGTCCTGGGAATCAACTTTGCGAATGCATTATTTTAACTTTTTACAAGCAATTAACATACGCACTTACGTACATCCAACTACAGCCATTTTTAGTTAAATTTCTCAATTCATATAAAAAATTTATTAAAAACATGTTTTTAATTACCTAATATTACTATATCCTTTATCATTAGTCAATACGGAACTATAATTATCTAAACCAAACATTTGTTAGAAACCAGATCGAGAAACAATGAAAAATAGTTATTTGAATGGAAAGGTGATTAGTTTCAATCTGATGCAAACCCTCCATGCTAACCTATCATGCGCAGCCTTTTACATTTCCTCAACCTACATCCTCCCTAATTTGCTTACTGTATTCCAACCTCTTCTATTCTTACTCCACACACTTCCCTCTAATGCTAATTTTACAAGCCCCTCATGTCCTGAAAGGTGGCCTATTAATGAATCTCTTCAAAGTCTTCCATATTGTTCGCCCTTCCCCTATAACTTCCTCGTTAGTGATTCTATCCACTATCCATCTCATTCTCCTATAGCACTACATTTCAAAGGCTTCTATTATTTTCCCTTCCGCAACTCCTATCGTTTACGTTTCGCGCCCATATAACGCCAGGCTCCATTCCAACATTTTTAGCAAAGATTACCTAATATTCACACCTTTATTACCCGTGAGTCAATTCCTCTTCCTTGCCTGTGCTATCCTACTCTTTATGTCTTCTCTACCTCTACCAAACATCTCTAGTTATTACGTTTCCCAAGTAGCAGTATTCCTTAACCTCCTTCAAAATATCCTTTCCCAATCTAACACAAAATGAAAATAGTGTATTCAATGTGTATGAAGGCATGTAGGTAGGTTAATCCATTTAATTAACCTACTTTAGTAGATGTGTTAGGTTTTTTGTGTATGTATGTGTGTACTTGAGAGGCATGCGACGTGTGAGGGTGAGTGAGGGTTGAACTGATAATTGGAGGATATACGATGTGTTAGGACGAGTCTGAATGTTCAGGGGGAAGAATGGGATTGGGATTGGGAGCCTAGGGAATCTTAGAGATTGTCATGGAATTGCTGAATCGTGGAATTTGAGTATTTGAGGGAGCTTTTAATTAGAGTTTACTTTGCGAAGTTTGAGCCGGAATCGTTGTAAGTGAATTCAGAATCAAGGATAATAATAACAATTAAAGGAATTATTGGGCAAAATTACTGGTCATTCATCAGGAAGTAGACAGAGACATAAAGGGAAATGGTAAACAACCTTGTTATGTAAGAGAATTAAAGGAATGTGAAGACGGCCTAAGGTCTGAAGCTGGTACAAAAGATAAGGTCGTGCCAACTTTATAGTCTCCAGTATTACTCTGCTAAACAGCTGAGTCACTCACAAGTTTTCATCTTGCACAACAGTGTCATGCTTTCCTTGATTAATAGTTCATCACACGTATCACTACCAATTATTAAAAAAAACGAGGATAAATTGATACGTAGTTCGTTCATCCAACTGGGATGAAAAAAAATAGAGTTCAGTTTTGATTCCAATTCGTTGGAAAATTTTCCTTTTTTTTCTTTCTATTTGTTCTCTTCACATAATTTATCAATTACAATTCTTCGCTTAATATAGAAAAGTGACTCCAAAACACATCAGTACATGTAGAAGTCGATGACAACTTGGTCGACGCTCTTGTTGAGCGACTCTGTGCGCCGCTTTAAGCAGGTATCGATTGTCGCCATGACCTGCCTTCAGCCTCCGTCAGTGGCGGAAGGTCCTCAAGGTATCGATTGTGCACGAGCAGCGCCTTGACCTCCGTCAGTGGCGCTGGGGCGTTGATACATCACTTCTCAATTCATTCAAAACATTTATTAAATCCATTCTCTAATTACCTAATATTACTATATCCTTTATCATTATTCAATACGGAACTATAATTATCTAAACAAAACATTAGTTAGAAGCCAGATAGAGAAACAATGAAATATAGTTATTTGAAAGTACAGGTAGCTATTGTTTACATGATTAGTTTAATTGAGATTTCTAGTGACTTGAACAGCATATTGAATGATTGATGTTGCTCCATACTAATACTAGAGTATAAGTACAAGGCAAGGTTAGAATTCCAAAGGCTTGCAAGTGGCACTATATACTAGATACTTACTATTCGTACGGCCCGCTTTTGTACTTTAAAAATGTGAAGCTAATGGCCGCAGCTTGCAACACCTTAAGACATGACACAATGAAAATATGCATGGTACATCATGTCTGCTTTCCGAGCTGACACTCGTCATGTAAAGCAAATTTTACAGCGTCGATGACCCTTCTAATATAATAGAAAGGGAGGTCGCGGATGGGAATGAAAAACAGCCTAGGATTGACTAGGGCCATCGGGCAATATTTCAAAGATGGCTGGGTTCAAGAATGAAAGAAATGGAGGGCAGAAAACCTGCATCAGGATGCATTTGCCCAAGGACTGTCACCCCTATCGAAATAGAAAGAGGTGCGTCGGTATATTAGAGGTTTCCCTTAATTCTCGCAGGCCTCAAAAAGTTTATTGGATATTGGAAAACTTTTCTTAATTCAGTTTTAGACAATTATGTATATTTTAATGTATTTTCTCGTAATGAGGCTCCGGATCTGTCACGATCACTCGCGTTATAGTCATAACTTTATTAATGTCCTCCTTTTTAGTTTTGAAAGTGTTTTGTAGTGGATGTTGTGATTATAATTAGAATAATGCTGAAATGAATAAATTTGTATTTACTGAAGACATAGTATGTATTCAACGCGGGAGTAATTTCTATGTCGATCTGTGGAAGTATAAATATAACTAACTATCTGAGACATGATTAGTTTTAAAGTAAAGACTAGGATTAAGCTGCAAAAAAAGAGTTTGAAGACGGGGATGTGAACTAAGGGAGAACATGGAGAACAGTTTATATACAGTGAGTGTCCAGAGGCGAGAGACGAGGGGCTGTGTCATGGTCAACTCTTACCATTGCTGCCAGCGATGAAAAGGTTTTAAAGATTTGTAATGTACGCATGCAATGTATCTCGGAGTCGAATTTTCAGGGTCTATTCTCTAACAACTGCCGCAATATTGAAGCTCAAAAGTGGAACTTTTGAAACGACGTCGTCTCCGACGAAAAAGCATATGTCCATGTAAGTCTTCACAGTACAAACTGTCTAAATTTTATCAAAATCGTTCCTCAAATTCAGGTCACTTGACCCTTCTATCGTAGTATCGAAAGGCAATGTTTAGGGCAACTCACCTGTGCGAGTCTGCATTTTCTGAAATGACCGCAATCGACTAACTGACTGAAATATGTCGCAGTGCTTGAGATTATCACTCGGTAACTACGTACTATATATACTATGCAGCGCCACGCTTCATCAGCAAAACTCATCCTTTAGTTAAGTTTAGAAATTACTACTCGTTTGTTGTGTAAGAAACAATAAACTCGCAATTTTGAATAAGTACGAGTTTTTTTCATTAAATGTTTAGTTAGATCCTACCTTAACGAAAAAAATGCATATTCTGGAAAACTAATTCCTACTAATTCATGGCCATGAAATTCTGCAGCGCCCCTATATATAATATACCTAGACGACAATCCTGCATCACATGCACTTGCAGACTTTTTACAGTCGATCGATCGGAGTCTAACAATATTGAGGTAAATCTCGAGCAGTTCAAGTTTGAGCATCCCTGATGTACACAAGCAGCAATGGTGGCCGGGGACATTGAAGTGTATTTATCTCATCTCATAATTTAGACCAAGAATAGAAGGAAAATTAAAGATGAGGAATTCCTCTCACAGTAAATATTTATGTGGGTTATGGTGAACATTGAGGACATTAACCTAGTCTGCGTCTGTTTCCCTGGAATGCGTAAGGGAGGTGAATGACCTCATGGCTTGTCACATCAGCAACCAAATTAGTTGTTAACTGCATTCATTATCATAAGAGTGAAATGGTGGATGAATAAGAGTAGTAAGTCGTACTGCGTGCGTCCCGGGTTCGATTCCTGGCAAGGGCTTGGATGTTTGAGTTACCAATACTACAAGGCAGATAAGATACTTGAAATGGCAAAAGCTGTCGCCTTAGTTGGAAAGAGCAGTAAGGCCAAGCTCGCAGCTGTGAAGCCAGCAACAGGTTTCCTAAATCAATACCTCTGTACCAAGGGCGGGGAAATTACTTTGTCAAGCACCACTTGATGCGACTCCAAAGTTAACGCTGTAATCTACCATTAATTTAAAACAAATTACATTTCATTATATATAATTACAAGAAGAAAACTGTGATGCTGCTCCCGGCGCAGGTTGGAACGTCAAATAGAATGCGAGTTAGGAGAAAATCAGTTTGCTATTAGGAAGAATGTAGGGACAAGAGAAACAACATCTAATTTTAGAAGACAGGATAAGAAAAAACCGGCCTACGGTCATGGCATTTCTACATTTAGAAAAAGCGTTTATTAATGTGAAGAGGAACATTCTATTAAGAATTTTGAAAAGCACAAGAATAAAAGTGGCTTATACATAACCTCTACCGAAGACGGGCGGCGGTAATTAGAATAGAAGATCTAGAAAAGAAAGCAGAAATAATGAACGTAGTTAGACTAGGAAGCAATCTGAAATATAAAATTTTGTTGCTCGGTAGGTTTATTCCGCTGCCAGCAGAAATATTTAAAAATCGAAATAGAATTCAGGATTTCACAAAGAATACATGAATTTTAAAAAAAACTTTGGAAGGGTTAGGAGAAGAAGCTAGGTTGTACTCTAGAATAGCATCAATTAGTGTGGTGAGTGAAAGAATAAGGCATAAGTTCAATAAGACTACAGCCTAGTTCAAAGACAAATACTTGAAGAGAATCAGACATAGAGACAAGGTTACACAGAACTCAAACTTATTTGACATAATTTGAACCTTTTATACTAGATTGTACCAATACGCTTCGCCTATTAAATTAGTTTATTATCCAGGCCTGGAAGGGAACGGGTCTAGGTTGTAAAGGTTTTAGGGCGGAGTTTAAGCTTAGGAGTGAAGGGAGAAGTTAATATTATTTATAATAAACTCCTTAAATGGGGAGTGCAAAGTCAGGGATACGCAGGTCAACACGTGTACAAAGAACTGACTAACCAAGTCTTCCTCACTTGAATCTCACCACAACAACTATTTGTACACGCAAGAGAATATTTTTATAAGATTATATTTCAAATCTGTCACCCATGCTATATATTTTATATACAGAACAGGCGTTCAAGAAAGTTAGAACGGAATAACTGCAAGGAGATGAAATAAAAACCCTTAAGTTTGCTGAAGATATTAGGGAAATCAGAAGAAGACTTGGAAACCATAATAAACGATATGAACGTGGATCTGAAGAAAGCGTTCAATATGAGGATTTATAGAGGGAAAACCAAGGTAATAGAGTGTATTATGGGAAACAGTGGAATAAAAAAAGCTGTTGGATTCGGAAGGAATGTTTTGACGGAAGTTTAGTAATTGTGCCACTTGGGCAGCATAGCACAGGCAAGGAAGGTATACGCAAAGAAATAGGAATTTATTTTGGAGTAATATAGTTGTGAATATTAGTGAATAGTTCTAAAAGTGTTGGTATGGAATGTGGCGTTATATGGGTGCGAAACGTGGACGGTAGGAATTGCGGAAAGGAAAATAATAGAAGCCTTTGAAATGTGGTGCTATAGGAGAATGAGATGGATAGTGGATAGAATCACTAACGAGGCAAAAGCAGAATTAGGGGAAGAGCGAACAATATGAAGAACGTTTACTAAAGCTATGGTTTCCAAGGTATAAAGCGTTGTCCGTCAGTAGCGCTTGACGTAATGCAACGGATGATGACGTCACAGAAACGTAGATGGGGATGGAAGGTTGTCCCTAAAACTACCTGCGTCACCAGTTGTTGGATGGCGTTCACTAACAATTCTCCAACGTTTCCCTCCAGGGTACGGACGTCATTTCAAAGTTAAACCTGTATAAAATAGGGACTTGAAGTAAAATCACTAACCACAGTGATTTAATGCCCTGGTCCGTTGAAGTAATTGTTAAACATTTCTCAAAATGGAGTGGAGAGTGCAAGGGACAAAAGCTTGTCTCCAACGATCACATATGGAACAACAATATTTATTAAGGCAGTGATTTTGTGTCTGGTAACTTCTAGGAAAAGAAATTCTGAAATACGAAGTATTTATTCCGTCTGCGAACTTCCTGTTAATCTTGTGGTGTAAGGCGGTATTTCTGATATGTTTCATGTGCTTCTTGTTCTAAAAATTATTAATAATTAAATTACTGGAACAAAACACCTCATATTATGCAACATCTATTTATCAGTCAGATTCTCATGAATAAAACACAAAGAATGGTCAAAACTCAGAAATGGAATAATTTAATTAGAATACGATTCATCCCCCAACTTTAGGAAACTACTCACTTCTTAGATAAATTTTTTAAAATTTCCTGTTGTTCCTGTAAAATACAGGGCCGAAATAAAAAATTGGGAAACGAAACGTAGCCTAATTAATTATACCATTTCTGACTTTTGACCATTCTTTGTGTTTTATTGAGTCGGATAAAATTACTTTACTTAAGACTGTGATAAAGTTCAATAATTTATTTATGTTGGGCTTAAATTCATTAAAGTATATACTGTTTGGTATCATTTTTCTTGTAATGGTGCGTAGAATTGATATATAAAAATATTTTAAAGTAAAATTTCATATAAAATATCTCTAAGTATCATGGTGCAGTATGTAATTAATCCTGTTACTAGCTGCTCATATCTGCTGCTTGACGTCGTCCGTATCCGTCAAGAGTGCAGCATTACTGACGGAAAACGCTTTCCTAGGAAACGGAATACACTAAGTAGATTAGGGACGATGTGGGATGTGCCAGTTATGCGGAAATGAAAAGGTTTGCGGCCCTTCTTTGCACCCTTTCTAAGGATTCTATTTGCCCTATCCTGGGGCATGCTGCACCATAAGTGGGCAAGTGTACTAATGACTAATATGCCAACTCTTTAGATTTCGCATTCCCCTTGTCGAGTGTTCTCATGGCAAAGTGTAGCATAGTTTACCTGCCCCCAGATTACTCTTAAAATAAATGCCTAGGTATTTACAGTTTGTCTCCTGGATCACTGTTTCCCCATCTATTTTATATATCAAGGCATATTGAAGGCGCATTTTAGTAAAACTAATCGCCTTACTTTTACTATTGTTGATTTTGATTTTATTTCGCTTAGCCCATGTCCTTAGAGTATCTAAGTCAGCTGCGGAGTCTTGTTCCCCAGTTATTTCCCTGTAAATTACACAGTCATCTGCAAACTGTCGGACCTTAGAGTTTATATTATTAGGCAAATCATTAATAAAAATGAGAAACAATAATGGGGCAATAACTGATCCCTGGATGTTACAGATCCGAGTTCTCAAGTTTCTTTCCCAACTTTGACTTTTTGTAGCCTATTTTTTTAAGAATTCTTGCACCCAGAGAACTACTCTTGTGTCCCATCTAACTTCTGGATCATGAAGATGTCGTGAGGAACTACATGGAAAGCCTTTGCAAAATCAATAACAATGGCACAGCACGATCTGCTAGACCTTGAAACAAATTGATTATCAGACTTTCACACGGAAAAGCCGATCGAAAACCATGTTGGTTTTCAAAGAACCACCCTTTAGATTCAAGAGCATTTAAGTGCTCCATACTACTGAGGTTAGACTAATAGCTCTATAATTTCGTATGTCCGTTTTATTTCCAGATTTAAATACAGGTACAATTATTCCCGTTTTCCAGTGTGTTGGCAGAATTGAGTTGTTTATGGATATATTACATAGCCTTATTAAATACGGAATAATCGCCTCCGCACCCTAAGAAGACTATAGAAATTATTTCTCAAGGGGCAGATTTTCAAGAAATTTCTGAAAGCAATTGAACTGCATCTGTGCAGAAAAAATAATAGTTAGGTCCATATTGAAAAGAGCCAAGTTAGTGTAAAGTGATACTGCTTTTATTGGCAGAAATCCCTTAATTGGGTGAAAGTTGATTGGTGCAATAAATGGATTCAATGTTGATACGTGATAGACGTTTTTATTTGTTACATCGCCTATTGCATATCTTAATATTTAATCATAAGGGCAGGAATAAGTAGGCAATTATTAATACGTATGAGTATTTTTTCTATTGAATCTGAGATTTGCAATAGTTCCTCCTCCTTGTACATAAATTTTCTAGCGGATAATATTTTTAATAAAAAGCTATTTCATAAATACTCCGGTCATTTGAGTTGTGGCCCTCTTTAATCATGTTTTACCGTAACAATTTTTCGTTTTACCTTAGGATTTTTCCTAATAGCAGATTGTTTCCTTTATGTCTGCATTTCTTTCAGACTCAAAGCGCTGCAGCAATATTAATTACGGCTCAACCACTGAGAATAAATCGTAGCATGTGTCGGATATTGTCCACCTATTGAACAATTCGTCTGAATCGGATCCATTTTGCGAGGAAAACTTATATAATATTTTGCATGTATTTTCCGAGACGGTTATAATTAAGTCCTCAGCAACGGTAAACTGTAAAGTAGGTAGAAGTTCTTTGCTGCCACCCCTTAAGACATCAAAATATCTACATATCCGTCATTCACACTCAGTAATACTGGCAGTATGAATGATTGTGTTGAACTCGCACGCAGTAATCACGTTTACGTAACAACCATAAAATATTAATTTTCAGTTAATATTTGGTGAAAAGGCCGAATAAACGGTAGGACAAGAGGGTAAAATTCAGATAAAGCAAACTTGTCATTACTGATCCTGAAACTTGAGGATGACAATTGAGCTTCAATCAATAAACAGGACTTTTCAGTAAGCGAAGTGAACTTATATAATTTCAAAGTGAGATTTTTGCCAGTGTTTAATCATGAGACGCTAAGGCAGACCATGTGACACGCAAGATGATGATTAATTGCTATAATAACTGTCACTGCCCCAAAAACGTTTAAGAGGGCATGAAAGGAACACCAATCGTCTGTCGATAAGCCAACTGACCCTGACTTCCTGAGGACCTGCAGATAAGCAATATGGCTGACAGTCCTGGCCTGTCTGTCGCCCGCTTCGGCTGCGCTTAAAGCAAAGATTTTTCTACGTTTATGGGCAAAAATAAATAATCATCCCTTGGTTTTTGTAATAATTATTATGTTTACATTATGTGGATAATACGAATTACGAAACAATTCCGTACCAGAATAAAATTATTGTCCGTTGAATATAACGAATTTATTATTTCTTCCCCCGATTCTTACATGATGCTGCATTCGAATTTTCAAGTAAAGCTGTCCAATTTCCTTGATAAGTGACGTATAATGAGTTTATTATTCTGAAAAGTGATTAATGATTAGGATCATATAAACAACAGAGTCTGCTGTGAGTAAATACTTTTTCAGCAGCTGTGGTGTGACAAGAACAGAAAGGATATATTCAGGAAGTAAGGTAGGAGGTTGAATTGGTATGCCAGAGGAACGGCGGCCATTAAGGGCAGACCTAAACTTACATGGAAATAAGGAATGATGCAAGCAATGGAGGACAGGAGATGGAAGGTTGGATGCCGTATGGTGTACTTACCACTCTTCCTCTTCGCTAGAGGGAAGATACTCGGTTCGTTTTGGACCCGAGCATCGGACATAGACAAAACAAAAATGGAATTTATTCAGAGCAACATTATGGTTCGTAGACATATGGCAGCAGTTGTCCGCTGATCCCATTGGAAACTGGAGACATGGAGAAGGGAATGCTGCGACCCCACAGCAAACTCGTCTCCCGTCATTCGGAGGGAAGGGCGTGAGAATAGTAGCCACTAGCCCCCGACCTACCTGATGAAGATTTTCTAGGTTTTTCCCTTCATCTATTTATGTGAAATACCTGGTAGGATCCTTAAACCATAACCCGAGGGCCCTACCTTGCTCTGTAATTCAAGAAAATACAACTCATTGAAACGTAATTGTTTTTAGCAAGATGGCCTGTGAGAGTTTCTCTCGCAGACATTTCCCCCCATGGTGACTGCGGGGCTCACCTCATTATGTCGGGGATGCCTCGCACTCTCTCTGCGTTTCTTACAATGTTCACACTAAAAACCCTAATGTTTGAAGATGATATTGTTGTAGTGGGAGAGTCAGAGGAAGACTTGGAAACCATTATAAAGGGCACGATGGTTGAGTTCAACATGAGGATTAATAGAGGGAAAATCAAAGTGATGGAGTGTAATAAACAAAGCGAAACAATAAGGAAGAACGTGAATTGGAAACATATACGTTTGTCTAATTAAAAACTTAGCTATTTCCAGCAAAGGCGAAGTGTTGACCTGCGTTGTGAGACCTTTATGGGGAGAATTCCCCCTTGCCTGCCGCTTCTACTCTATTCTATGTTCTGTGGTCGCCCAAAGGCCAAGACACACCAAACCTTTGTGCCACATACGTCAAGGATCCTTCATCCGAGGGAGAGATGAACAGGATGTCTGTGCTGAATGTTCCTTATTAGTACAGGACTCCTGTTTATTTAATTCCCGGAGAAATTTCTTCACGTTTCCTCGAGGCAGGACATGAGCACGGGCCACGGTTTATCAGTGCTTCTTCACTTAAGTCAAGGTTAATATTGATTCATAAATTTAATTTCGGTATATTATAAAAATAGTTTTGAGTGTATTTTCAATGTACACATTTAACATGTATGGAAGTGACGAGAAGGAAGGAGATGGTGGACTACTAGTGCGTTTATATTAGCGGAAAGATAATGTGAACAAATTGGGAGGAATATAGAATTTCTAAGTATGACTTAACGTAGGGATGCGAGAGACAACAGTGCCCCGAAATCTTATAAATTACAAATGGTGAGGAGGCGACCCTGGTCCTTAGTAAAATATAGCGTATTGAAGTACTTGGAAAAGGTGATATTGTAATAGTAAGTAAAACCTGCAGGTGAGTCTTTCACTTCCCTGGTCAGCGCGTCTATGGGAAACAGTAATATGAATTGTGGTCGCTCGTAAAATATGTTGGTCGTCCATACTCACGTGTATCCTGATATTAAGTATTTTCCTACATGGTTGTCACTAAAAAGCAACCGTAAACTCTCACTCAGCATAATGAAGACCATAACGAAATGCGATTGACTTATTCACAATCACTATTTTTCCTGATCTCAACGTCATGCATCGTTGTTAATTTTAAAAGAGAAGCTCATTTGTACCAACGGTGATGTATTTATTAAGAAGATGATTGGAAACACAACGTCTGTTGATTTAACAGGCTTCACCAGTCATTTATTTCTCGGAAGAAATATCTTGAGGTTCCCCGTGGATCAAGTCTGACATGGCACACTCTTTCCTGTCACGAAGATCAACGAGTCTAACAGTTGTTGCTATTAATCTGATCCTCTGTCTCCTGCTGCTGTTACGGGAGAGTTCCAGGCTTTGTTTGCACTGAGAATCGACTGGAACGTTGCAGGATGCGGATCAGTTATTAACTCCAGAATTCCAGTTTGAGGAATCCTTGAGCGGGTTGCGGGTGTGGGTCACACAGCACACGTGATCTGCCACACTTGGACGGTTCCGTTTTCCCTTCCCTCAGGATCCGCACCATGCTTCACGTTCAGCGATAATTCGATGGAGGAATGACTTACTATTGGAACATTACCCATTTTATAATCTTAATCAATCATTGCTACCCCAGACATGTTGGTTTTAAAATTACAATTTGATAATGCTGATTTTTTAATTTCAGCATGGGTTATTTCAAATTTTTTTAGTATTCATTAAATATTATGTAAATTCTTTCAACACTTACGACCTGATTAAGACAAAAAAAATACCAAAAAATATCATTTTTCAATAAAAATTAGAAAACTATTTGAAAGTCGCTTTCGAGTCTCTGTGAATCCAAGCCAAGTGGTCCAGAAAAACGAACATTGATCGTTCATCTTTCAGAAAAAAATAATATTTTGTTGGTGCATTACCTCAAGTTTTTGTAGTTTAAAACTAATTTTGTTTCAGTTATATTGTGTCTGGTTCAAAAGCCTTCCTTTCCTGTGATATCCTACTCTAGTTATTACGCTTTCCAAGAAGCAGAATTCCTCTGTTTCCCATAACACACTCCATTACCTTGGTTTTTCCCTCTATTAATCCTCATATATCTCTAGGATTCCGTTCATGCCATTATTATGGATTCCAAGTCTTCTTCTGATTCCCCCAATACTAGAATATCATCAGCAGAGCGTAGGTTTTTTTTATTTCTTGTCTTTGCAATATGATTCCTTTTCCATATTCAGTTTAAGATTCTTCATCGCCTGTTATATGTATAAGTTAAACAACAAGGGAGACAAATTGTATCCTTGTTTTACTCCTTTCTTGATTACTTTTTTTCTTGTTCTTCTATTCTAATTACTGCTGCCTGTTATCTGTAGAGGTTACGTATAATCTTCCTTTCTCGTCATTTTATTCCTGTGCTCTTAAAAATCCTTAATAGAGTGTTCCAGTAAAGATTATCAAAGGCTATTTTCTACAAATGCCATGCACTTTGGCCGGTTTTTTTTATCCTGTCTTGTAAAATTAGCCGCAAAATTGCTTCTCTTCTCCCTACATTCCTCGTAAAACCAAACTGATCTTCTGCTAACTCGCATTCTATTAGACGTTCCATTCTCCCATATACCATTTTACTTAATATTTTGCATGCATGAGATACTAAACTAGTTGTCCTGCATCTGTGATGCCCAGTTTTCTTCCTGTTTGGTAGATTTTGCAAGCTATCCTGAACAGCTATGATATTTCTTCTTCACCCGATGGTCTTATCAATTCCGCTGGAATGTTATTAATTCCTGGCGCTTTACAACTGCTGAGGTCTGTCAGAGCCCTTTCCATCTATGACCTTAAATTTTGTCCCCCAATTCTTCATCATCCACTTCCTTTTCCACCATGATCCAGCCTTCTTAGATATTCATTCCATTTTTATGATTTTTTTTCTTTATCCATCAATGGCTTTACATCCTACCTCTTGATACTTGATGTTCTTGCTATTAGTTTTCATCTTTCTGAAAGTGTATTTCATTTTCCTTTAAGTTGCGTTTATTTTCCCTACCACCATTAAATCTTTAACCACTTTGCATTTCTCTTGTAGCCAAGTCTCTTTGGCTGATTTACACTTCCTGTCCATCTCATTCTTCAAGCGTCTGTACTGCTCTTTACCATTTGCATCTCTCGCGTTTTTATATTTACGACTTTCATCGATCTTTTTTATTATTTCTTGTGTTATTCATGCTTTTCTATTGGTTTGAGCTATTCTTCATATTTATTCTTTTGCTGCTCTACTCATTTCTTCCTTCAAGAGTGTCCATTCCTTTTCTATATTGTTTCTATCTCCTTTCTCTATGAATCTACTCTTGATATGTTCTTTGAAGCTCTGAAGCTCCCCTGTTGTTTCAGTTTTCCTATTTTCCATCTTTTTGTTCTAATTCCTTGCTTGGGTTTCTTCATTTTCAGCCTGCGTTTCATAACCAGCAGATTATGGTCAGAGATTATATCTGATCCTGAGTATGTCCTGCAGTTTAGCACATAATTTGTATTCTCTTTTGTTCTAGTATCAAAATTCGCTGAAAGCGAACGATTTTAAACTTTTGGACAGCGATAGAGAAAGCTGAATAGATTGTATATACATGACATATAAAGAGGATAATTCTTATATATATAAGCGATAAAATAAGATGGGGTACTATATTTTATAGCTTTTGTTTAAATGTGTAGATATATTTATTGAAATAGTATAGGATAAATGAACAAAAGGTAGGGCTACGAAATAAAGCAAGATGGAACAGAGAGGTGGTATAAAACAACCCCACCGCGAAGTAATGAGAAAGCGGTTCCAAGGAGAAAGGGTTTTGTGGTTTAGTGAGTAGGAGGGGTGAGGACCTGCCTCGGGTGTCCATGATGGATTCCACAATTTCCCTCCTTAAAAAAGAATCACTCTATATTAATCCGACTAAAAATGTTGCTCTTCTTTCCATCTAACGTTACTTAATAGGTTTTATAACTCGCAGTTGGTTTTCACGACGTCTTTCACGTAGCAATTCAATGGATTTAAAAATAATTTGTTATTATATTAATGTCCTTTGCTAATATTTGCTCATTTTAATACACGCTGTTCATAGTTACATTTACAGAATGGATAGTACTGTTAGTTACAGTCAACTGATCAGAAGACATATGTAAAAATTCTTGTTGTTTATGTTCTAATTGAGATATATGTTCGTTATACTTTTTGCTAAGTCCCCAACAACGTTTAACACGCATCTCTTCATTCGATTTTCTCCCTTTTGCGTTCCTCCCCATTTATTATAAATGTATTCATTAACCAATTCCCTTAAATGGTTAAGATATTGAACTTTTGATAGAAATATTCCTCAAAATAATCACACTGTGTTACATTGTACACGTCTTCACTTCTCAATTTTTGACAAGTTCCTATGATTAAATCCTTTTGCATTAAAGATTGTTCCCATAAAGTTAATGTAGGCTTTAAGTTTATGTATTTCACTATTTTCCACTTTAAAGGATAAAACGAAACACTCCCTGCCTCGTGAAAATACAAGATGTATTCCAACCTAAAGTGACCATCAGTGTTATCCTTGCACTAATCCTGACATCTTGTACCTGTAATAAGTTGTATTTCTTTAATCGGTTACTGATTTAAGTTTAAACTATTTTTTGCATAATGGCTTTTACTCCATTCATTTCTATAACTTAGTAAGGATCTTCCCAAAGTGGATCTAATGAGTGAGTGAATAAACGTTAATGAATTGTGTATTGAGCTGCTGTTGGTACTCTGGGAGGGATGAAAGCTTCCACTCTGTACAACCTCAGAAACAACTCTTTACAATACAAGAATTTCATATGAAGAATGAAAAATTAATTCACCTAATTGTTTACTACACTACACTTTTATAATAGTGCTTACGATATATTACAATAATTTAGGATCTATAACTAAAAACAGTTCTTTCAAACAGATTTGAATATTACTCTAACATAACCCATTTTTCCATTTCAACGGAAAAGATTCTACTTACAATGAGTTATTGAAAATTTAATATTTATATTCCTCTATCAAGTCATCTGGTTCAGATCTTTTACTTTTATCTAAGTTGCAGATACTAATGAATTAATATTATAAGCCGGGTATTCACTCAGAAATAAGTCGAGAACGTATGGATATTTTTATTTTTAAGGTTTTATGGGTATAAAATTAGTCATTTAATTTTAATAATAAAGGCTTACCTTTATACCTATTAATTTCTCTCAGCTTTCTGTTTTAAAATATGTATTCTTTCCACTCTTAAGCAATATTAGCACTAATTAATTACATCCAGAATAATGAAATAAGATGTGAGGGGAAAATCCTAGAGGAGAGACAGTCAAGGTCACTATGGTTGCCTGACATACAGTCCGGGAAATTATTCCTACTAATATTAATAACCGCAATAACAAATTTATATTCACAGCTCAGTCTTTTCTATCGCAATAAAAAGTTTGTCACTGGACATTCAATTACATCATGTTAATTATTTATTCGACGAATAAATACTATATACCATGTAGAAACAAGTGTAATATAGAAGTTGTCGTGATAAAAGGACCTGAACCCCACAGTCCTGGCCACAGTCAAGGATTGCTCCATCAGGATCCTTCTTCCGAGGGAGAGATGAACAGGATGTCTGTGCTGAATCTTGATTATCAGTCCTGTTTTCCTGTTTATTTAATTCTTGGAGAAATTTCTTCACTTACCCGTCAGGCAGGACATGAGCACGAGCCACGGTTTATCAGTGTTTCTTCACTTAAGTCAAGGTTAATATTGATTCATAAATTTAATTTCAGTATATTATAAAAATAGTTTTGAGTGTATTATCAATGTACACATTTAACATGTATGGAAGTGACGAGAAGGAAGGAGATGGTGGACTACTAGTGCGTTTATATTAGCGGAAAGATAATGTGAACAAATTGGGAGAAATATAGAATTTATAAATATGAGACTTTATGTAAGGATCTGAGAGAAAACAGTGTCCCGTAATCTTCCACAGTAGAAATGGTGAGGAGGCGACCCTGGTCCTTAGTAAAATATAGCGAATTGAAGTGCTTGGAAAATGTGATATTATCATTATTACTTATCTGCTATTGGTCACAAATTAAATTACAAAAAGAAAATAGAATTCCCACTAAGGAACAATTTAGAATTATAGGTTTTGACCTGAAAAAGGAAAGACAAGTCACGAGTCACACAGAAATCACTTCACTGCACTTCACTTATCCTAAAAAACTGCTCACTTTAGTTTCCTGAACTGATTGAAGTCGTGAGTATTTCTGCAGGAGGCGAGGAAGGAATTACAATCGCGTATACATCTATTAACAAATGAAAATTTTCCTACGTCTGAGCGTTGTCCTTTTTATTTAATTTTCAACATGTGATCATTTATACAGATGTAATTCGATGCCGTCAGATGGTTTGTTTTTTATTTCCAGGCCCTGTGTGGTTCTCCCTTATAAGCTTTATATATTGCCTTGCAAGGTTTCCCTCTATTACTGACAGATTCTAAATTCTCGTGAGGATTCATGGCGAATCACCTGACCCCTAAACATCTTTTTAGCCCGTTTTTGTATTTTTTCCAACGCTACAGTAGTGTGTGTTCATTTCTATATGGGATCCCAGCACGTTACTCCATATTCTAAAATTGGCCCTGACCAGCCTCTGTTGTGTAAGCAGAAATCTTGGTTTTTCTCTTGCTTTCCCTCAAGACCCTGTGAAGCAGCAGCAGCGCCTTTACCTCGCTGCCTCACCTCATTACCCCAATTTAAATCTTTACTAATCGTGATCTCAAGATATTTACAGTTATTTGACTCCGTTACAACTTCGTTCCCCATTTTATATCGAGTGGGAGGGACATTTTTCTTTCTTTTTTAGTTGTTGTTGTAAAATATTTCTAACTGATCATTGGTAAATGTTTTCAGTCTGTAGAATTTTTGCATCCTCGCGTTTACGATTTCCATATAAACCATACAATCAGCGGCAGAAGAGTTTGATCTGTGATTTTATACCGATTGTTAAAAGTCTCATAAGTGGGCCGATCACACTTCCCTCACGTGATTATCACAGAGTCGGACCAGTATGTTTTAACTTACTTAATAATAGATCGTGAGACATGACGTCGAAAGCTTTGGAATAATCAATACTTATAGCGTCTATTCTCCCTCCAGGCTCCCTGATGAGATCTTGCCACTTGCCTGAAGCCATCTTGTAAATCCACTTAATGCTTACGCAAATATTCAGCTATGAAGCGTTCCTATCACATGACACACGTGAGGCTAACCTCTAATTACTCGTTTCCTATCGCGCACCTGATTTAAATATGGGAACTACAGTCGCCTTTCTCCAGTCGTCTGGAACATCACAATTGTTAATAGATATTAGAAATAGCCGCATGAGGTACGTAATCATGGCTTCCCTCCTAATTGTAGCACTTCTCCCGAAATCACATCCGGGCCAGATCACTTATGAGACTTATGCTGTCTAATATTCTTTGTTAAGTTGCTAGCATTGATTTTGAAGACACATGTAGATCGGCAGTTTTCCCAACTACATAAATCCATCTTTCCCCCGAACACCGTGGCAAAGTAGTTGGCAAACCTGTTGGCTATAATTGCTTCGTCGAGATCTTTTAGTGGTTGATCAACGCTCTTATTACTCTTGCGCCTTCCAATATACTTATAGAATTTTCCCCATCCATTACCTCCCTCTCAAATAGGTTTATTAAATAAAATATTTGGGCTGTTTCCTTGGCTTCGACTAACCTTTTGTTAAGAAGAAGTAATCTGTTCCTGTGATAGATATCCTTTTTTTGTACGCTTTTCTCATTTTTACTTTGAGTTTCCTATCTTTAGGATTGTAGTACTCCAGGTCAGGGTTTTCCCTTTCATAATGATTATAATAGTATATAAGAAGAGGTGAAATACAAATCACCTCCAGTTGTGTCTTTCACTTCCCTGGTCAACCTCACGCAGCGCGTCTATCAGAAACAATAATGGGAATTTTTTCTCTCGTAAAATATGTTTGTCGGTCATTCTGACGTCTACCTCTATATTTAATTTTTTTCCTACGTGGTTCTCACTAAACAGCGACCCTAAGTTCTCACACAGTACAGTGAAGACCATAACAACGTGAGATGGAAACATTTAAAATCAATATTTATCCTCATCTTAGTAGACAAAGTCACGCCTCGTTATTAACTTTCCAATGGAACCTTATTTGACGTATGTGTGTCATTGATTTATCTATTATGTAGAATATTGGAGGCACAATTCCTGTTAATTTATCAGGTTTCACGAGGCAGACTTTGGAGCACCACGATCCTTCTTCCTGGGGAGAGATGAACAGGATCTTTATGCTGAATATTGAGTATCAGTATTAGGTTTTGTTGGTCTGTTTCTCTGAAGTATACTTATTCAGGTTCCACGTGGATCACCATTGAAACTCCACACTCTTTCCTGCCATGAAGATCATCCTCCAAGATCAACGAGTCTAACAGTTGTTTCTCTTAATGCTACATGATTTGTTTCTAGATTAACTTTATTTTATTTCATTTACCTTCAAATTTTCTGTGATACCTTTTAACTCGTCAACCGTTTTTTCAAATTTCCATACTAATAATTTTTCTGTTTGGTTTTGTCTGTCTTTGTGACATTTCCTGATCCCTGATGTTTGCTGCATCAAAACTCCTTTACCTACTTCCATCTTTCAGAACGCAAATTATATTAATTCATGCCACATTAAACAGGTTATCTCGCGTGAAATATTTAAAAGCTTGGTTCTTCTTCTTCTCCTTATGGCATTGTATCCCGCCTTCGGGCCTTGGCCTCCCAGGACGACTGCGGTCTGTCACCTTGCATGACACTTTCCTAATATGTAGTGAAACAACACGTGGTCAGCGTAGCGACTCTCCATCTGCCTTAACCCCATAACTAACTGTGGCAGAGAATTAGTTCACGCGGAAATAGGTTTTGCTGCATTAAAAACAGAACCTTTAGAAAGTTTATTAAAGGTGCGTTGCTATATATTTATGATCACTTTAGAGCAAACCTTGTAACAGGTTCCGCCTTAATAGCCAATAATAGTGAGCAATAAGTAAATAATAATTTGTTTATGCATTCTCTCATGTATTGAAAGTTCAAAACTAATTTTATTTTATTTATATTGTGTCCGGTTCAAAAATGGCTGCCGTTTATGTTGGAGCGCGCACTATAATGTTTTTTTCGTTTCCAGGCTTCTACGAATTTATAAATTATCCTGGAATGTGTTGACTTATCCTTTTCAAATAAACTGCATCATGTTCAGAACATTCAGGCCTACAAATTGAATTCATATTTACTAACATAATACTCTATGTAACACGAAATTTTCGATTACAAATTAAGAAATTCCACTTTCGTAGGCTAATTTCTCCAAGACAACCGCAATAACTTCTGTGCTTTCACACATAATGGTTTAGTTACTCTGTGTTTAAGCTATGAATGGGAACTGAGGTTCGCTTTACAAATTACAGCCCTTCAAATATGAGATTATTCAACTTTATGTCAATGTTTGAGTCTCGATGTCTCTGTTAGCCAAATAAATAAACAACAGTTTCTTGTTCATATAATAGAACTGTATAGTACAAAACTACTGGCATTTAACTCAAAGGTACCACAAAAAATGGTTAAACTCCTGATTGCAACATGTAAGATAAGTTGTTCTGTAATTATAATACTTCAAATATTTAGACCTTTTAAACAAAGAAAACTATTTTTAAAAGAATATTTTATACTTTGTAACATTATGTAATAAATATTGTGCAACTATTATATAAATTAAATTCAAAAGGCGCAATGAAATACAAAAATATATTAAAAAAGAAATTTAAACATCTGCCTTAATATATATATATATATATATATATATATATATAAAGAGGGGGCCATGAGAGTGATGTTTAAAGACGCAAGTCCCCTTTAATGGTATAGGAAGGGATTTGAGAAGTGGGTAGAGCAAAGCAGATGATAATCGTTGACTAAGGCTCAAGGGCTTTACTTAAAGGATCCAACCTTGTGTCTCACCTAAAATACACGCAGGGAAAACCCTATAAAATCTGCTGCGTGTCTAACTGTAGAGTTCATGTATGAGCCTCGTTTCATGATATTTTATTCTAGTTGTGTTCAAAGTCTCTAATAGCGTGTATAATTTCACATTATTAAACGCTTTATCTAAACTTTCCAATGCCGTGAACGTAGGTTGGTTTTTTCGTATCCTGTCTTCTAAAATTAATCACAATTTTACTGCAGCGCCTCAATTTATAAATTTAAAAATGTCGGCCATTATGGCGCATCTAAAGGAATGGTTTTATGAAACGTAAATTCTTCTCCTCCTCTTCTCCCTCTTTCTATCATTGTCTGTTAACAGTAGAGAAGCGAACACATTCTCTCTCTCTCTCTCTCTCTCTCTCCTCTCTCTCTCTCTCTCTCTCTCTCTCTCTCTTAATCCCTATGTATCTATCGATCTATCTCTCTATCCTCCGAGTCCCCTTTTAGGCGTGCTATATGCGCAGCTATTAGTCGTAATTCGTAGTCAGTTAAATATATTATTATTATTAACTAACTTCATTATCTAGTTCTGTAAATAAATCTCTTGCACCCGTTCAGACAGCTACAGGGTGCCCGATGAGTGACTTCCACGATATGACGTCAATAAGAACTCTAAATTATTTAACAACTCCTTTCTAACCCAAATTTCAGGAGAAAAGCATGAATTGTGGCTCAAATGTAAATCTGCCCGCCAACTCTTCCACATAAAAAATGAAGTGTGTGTAATGATAGCTGCGTGCGTGCCAAAATATCAACGAAAATAGTATTTAGGGGAATGGAACTTCAAATAGAATGCGAGTTAGGAGACGATCAGTTCGGTTTCAGGAGGGACAAGACAAGCAATATTTTTGCTTTACGGTTAAAACAGAATAATAAAAATCAGCGGCCTACGTTCACGGCATTTGTAGATTTAGACAAAACGTTTGATAATGTGAACTGGAACACACTATTAAAGATTTAAAGAGCACTGGAATAAAATATATATAAAGGAGGCTGATACATAACCTCTACAGAATACAAGCAGCAGTAATTATAATAGAACATCAAGAAAAGAAAGCAGAAATCAAGATAGGAGTAAGCAAGGATGCAGTTTAACTTATACATAGAAAAGGCAACGAAAAAGGGTAAAAATGAATATGGAAAAGGAATAACCTTACGCTTTGTCGACGATATTGTAGTATTAAGGGAGACAGAAGAATACAGGGAAACCATAAGAAAGGATATTATGACGGAAGTTAAGGATATATGCTACTTGGGAATCTTAATTACTAGAGTAGGATAGCACAGGCAAGGAAGAGAAATTAACTTACGGGTAATATAAGTGTGAATCGTTGCTAAAAATGTTCGAAATGGAGCGTGGCGTTATACGGGTGCGAAACCTGGACGATAGGAGTTGGGGCGAAAGAAAAGAATAGAAGTATTTGAAATGTGGTGGATAGATAGAATAACTAACGAGGAAGCTCTTAAACAGAATAGACGAAGAGCGAACAGAATGGAGGGACGTTGACCAAGAGAAGGGAGAGATTAATTGGCCAGTTTTAAGACCCGAGGGTCTTGTAAAATTAGCGTTAGAAAGAAGTATGTGGGGTTAGAACAGAAGTGGGAGGTCAAGTATAGAATACGCTAAGCAGATTAGGGAAGATGTGGGCTGTGCTATTTATGAGGAGATGAACAGGCTTGCGCAAGATAGTTTAGCATGGACCAGTCTTATGACTGAACACCACAACAACAACAGAACCACTCTTATATTTCCTATAGTTCGTATTCAGCGATATCATTAATCAAACGTGATTGTAAACAATTTGCAGCCATGTTGGGCGCAGTTAAATATGTCGGATTTCCCCTCCTCCCCCTCCTCCCTTATCATGCCTCTTTGACGTCAAAGATAAGCATCAACTATATTTCGTTCCACATTTGTCCTTAGGCCTGGTTGTATTCATGTGACGGCTAGGTTTTGTTGTTCAATGTGTGTATTAATTTTATTTTAAGGATTGACAAATAAGCAGCAGTTATTAATACATTGATAATATTTCTAATTTTATTCGCCGATGCATTTTGAATGTCTTTGTTTCCCGCACAGGAGTTTCTAATTTTAATAGGTGTTAGAACTGTGTTTTGTAAATGATAGAGTTCTTTACTTACGTTATTTAATAAAATAGCTTTTAGGATGTAATGTAATAATTTAAAAGGTGTCAGTCGCGCTGTTACGAACAAATTTATTAATTACAGGGGTAATTTTAAATATCGGGGTTAATTATGTATTGGGTTAACCTGGTCAGAAAATTTTCGTTCACCTTTTTTATCTTCATTCGAATCTTGATGCATGTTCCTTCTTCCTTCCCCTGGCTTTCCAACTCGTACTGCCGGTTGATTGCGGAAAATCTAGTTTTTCAGACTTCCTGCCTCTGGCTTTCCTTGTTCTCAAAACCTTCTCACTAAAGAGCAACAATTCACTCCCCACCTTCAACTCCTGTGGCTCATCCCAGGTTTCTCCTCCCTTCCCACCTCGGCTTCTTGAACGACTCTGAATATTTTTCGTGTCGTCACCTCCCAGCTGCAAACGCTATTCCGCGTGACGTTTGTCCCGCCTCTCCTCATGATACCTTCGTCCAGCTCGAAGAATTTTCCATGACACAGGGAATTTTGAAGCGTGAATGTTCCTTCAGAATTTCTTTTTAATATTATAAATCCGCAGACATCCATGTCCCCCGTCCACCAGCCTGGCGCCGGGAAATTCCTCTTCTTACCTGCATAGAATGTTCTGGCTGCATTTTTATATCCTTTGAAATTCTGAACGTTTGGACAAAATTAGGTAGGGGTCCTGCTGCGCTACAGTTTCATGTGATAATTATTCTTGTTTTTTTATCAATACTTAGCGTAGAAACTATGCGTGTTTCTTTGTGAAAGTATAAAAGCTCGTGGAACAGAGTGTGAGGTAAATTAATCCTCCTCCGCGTGCGAGTTCTTGGAAGGTGGGACGAGGAAGTGGAGACTAATTTTAAAAATGGAGTAGATTTTTCCGTTCCCTTGATGTTTTATAAAGAAGGTAAATATTTTCGCAGCGTGTGAATTTTTCGTTTTACTGAGGAATTACTTAATTCTCTACAGCTTTAGTTCCTTCCTTCACCACCGTCAATTCCTTTATTATGTAATTACTGAGATTTTTAGTTAATTGGACGCTGAGCTTTTTTCCCCTAGGAATATGTTTCTCCTTCTATTAACGTTTACTTAATGTAATTTGAAAGCTGCGTATTTGAATTCGCTCCTTCCACCCACCTCCCTCCTTCCTCACTCTGGATGACAACAGAGGAACGAACAAACGTTACGTTGGGGAACCTTTCAGTTTTCTCACAAGGGTATTTATTGTAGCCCCTTTTCCTATTTAACGGAAAGTATTGATAAAATAAAACATTTCATCAGCTTAAGCAATATTAGTGAACAGTGTAATTGATCCTTGAATGTAGTGTCGTAGTCTCGTCCTCTCCAAAAGTCCGCGGTTTTTGACGAAAAGAATAAGTTAGATCTTACTTATCTTGATAGAAAAGGGTGGTTTCTTAATTGTCATTGTGGTTTTCGGGAAGGTGTCGAAGACAAATGATAAATCTATTTCAAGAGTTACCAGAGGAAGAAGATAATGGGGGTAGAATATCATAGCCATGGACGTAGTGCCTAATGATATCCTATTGGATAAATTAAATAAAACAGGTATAAATAAAAGGGTAGTAAATTTTTTAAACGGACAGATGGCAAAAACACAAAACCAGAGAACAATTTTCGGATTGAGGAATTGTAACGTCAGGAGTTCCTCAAGGCTCTGTAATCGGACCATTACAGTTTTAATATTTGTTAATGATTTGCCGGATTATTTAAATTTAGGGGGCCAGACTTTTCGCTGACGACTGCAGCTACATCTACAGAAAGAGAAGGAACGAGCAAGACGCTATAATTTTACAAGAAAATCTTAGTAGCTAGGATCATGAAAATTAATTGAAATCAAATCTCGTTTACAAAACACACCTGGTTAAATGAGACAGAATATAAAATAGGCGAGTAGGGAACTAATTGCAATGCTGCAAATATCTGGGGATATACTTCAACAACAGACTTGGGTGGGAGGAACAGCGGGGGATTCCTTACATTTCATAATAAGTAACTTAAGAAGTTCAAAATTAAAGGAGGTGGCATTCTTATCCTTAGGTAGACCAATTTTGGAATACGGGGGCGGTTTGTAGGGATCCCTATAGAAAACTTGAAACATAATTATTAGACAAAGCTGAGGAAAGGGCTTCTAATTTTGCCACAGGGTCATAGGACCGCGAAGGTAGGGAGATATTGTCACAAAGGGGCGAGAAAGCAAGGCTGAATTTGGTAATCAAGGCTTAAACCATGGATGTTATTAGCTCTAACAGATGTTATCACCAATTCAAAGTAAAATCTAGAAACCAAAAACCAGATGTTGGCAAATTCTCATTACGACTGGAATAATTTACTTGTGGCAGGAGTGTTTGGAGGAAATCTTCTTCGGGAAAATAATTTCATGAACAAACCCCCCAAAAAAAACGAGTGAAGTGAATTGATTGTTATTTTGAATAATATAAATTCATATTCGAATTTAAATGTTAAAGTCAAAGTGAAGTGAAGTATAGAAATTCTTACAGAATGTTGGAGCGTTGCCACATTAATGAAGCTTTTATTTTATATTTATGAATTTCAAGCTTTGTCCCACTCTTCTGCGTTAGTAATGGACCACTAATAAATAATTTTTTTAAAAGAAAACGTGAGGAACACAGGTGATTAAACTTTTCAGATAGGTTCTCAGACGGTTTGAAATCTATGAGTCGAGCTTTATGAAAGAAACGCAAAAGCCCAGACTTTTTTCAGTTTCTACTACAAACGCATTTATAAAATTATTGATCTGTCATAAAATGAGACCTTGCAGAATAACGTAGGCAATTCCGAGGCTTCAATAATCTCAGGGCTCCAGTGTTTTGGTATTGACGACAGGATGTGAAAAGATCGCGTGGAAAGAAATTGCTTCAGAGACGACCCATGTTTCTCATCTGCTCGTTCGATTCCATCTCAAACACAGGCTAACTGCAAATATAATATGTTACAAGGAAAACGAGTTGACCCATTATCAGCTGACGAATCTACATTGTCGATTTCCCGCTTCAGAATATATCCTTTTCTTACCTTACCATTAATTGTTACAGAAGTTACGTAAATAAACGCTGTAGCGCACGATGCTGTTTCATATAATGATCAATACTGCAGTTTTCGACACAATCCTAAACCCAACAACAATTAGACAAAATGGGTTCACGTTGTGCAAAAACAACAAACATGAAACTTAGCACCAAAAAAAAAAAATGCCACGCCATGCTCTTCTCTACCAGCATCAGACTTGCCAACCTGATAAGAGAAGGGACCCACGATCCTGCAAGTACCTCATCGACAGGACTGAAAACCTAAACAAACGCCACAAAATCACAATAATCAAGGCAATGTTAAGACCATATACTAACTTATGACTGTCAAAATCTGGGGCACAGCAGCAAAATCTCACATCAAATCCACACAGATAATCCAAAATACATCATTAAGGGTGGCCCTAAACAAGTCCTCTATACAACTACACACAGAGGCAAACATAAACTTTATCTCATAGGGAGTAAAAAGACTCACAACTAAATTCTTCAATAGGCTAAATATAGTAGGCAAAACATATCCATGTCTAAAACAAATCGGCAATAAAAAAAACCCAGGGCAATAGACAAATATAAACTTCCGAGGAGCATTACGCTGTAGACGTAACCACACATGGCAAATAAAACAAATATTTAAAGTAGGGGGTTTTCATTGTTCCCCCTCCCCCTCCCCAAGCGCCAAACGCATCAAAATAAAATAACTTAACCACTTTATCAAGAGGATCAATTATAAAAATAGTCCAGATTTAAGTGGGGGGAAAAATTGATCAATATAGTTCTTATTATCTAAAGCAATGTATTTGAAATTGAAAGAGAGTCCGATGTAGCTCTCTGAAAAGAACATAATAATAAGCAACGGACACACTTCTGAGGATTTTAAGGATAACAGGAATAAAATATCGAGAAGGATGAGTTATCCATATCCCCCACAGAAGGCAGTAAATAGTAAATAGAATAAAAGGTCAAGAAAGGAGAAGACAAGGACGCAGTTAAACAGCATTGGTGACAGACTGCTGCATCCTTGTCTTACTCCTTTCTTGATAACGGCATTCTTCTCTTGGTCTTCTCTTCTAATTACTGCTGCTTCTCTTCTGTAGAGGTTATGTATAAGCCTCCTTTCTCGGTATTTTATTCGTGTGCTCTTCAATGTCCTTAATACTGTGTTCCAGTTCACACAATCAAACGCTTTTTTTGAACGTAGGCCGGTTTTCTCTTCTGTCTTCTACAATTAGTCGCAAAGTCAGTATTGCTTCTCGTGTTCCTACATTCTTTCTGAAACCAAACTTATCGTCTCCTAACTCGTATTTTTATTTGACGTTCCATTCTCTTATATTCTATTTTAGTTAATATTTTTTCATGCATAGAATACTAAACTATTTGTCCTGAGCTGTTTCGCATCTACCATCTCCAGTTTTCTTCGGTATGGATATAATTATGTTTTTACTAATTGGTTCGTAACGGTGCTCAAAAAGGTAAAAGTCAAACCGTAGGTCAGCTAGGCCTAGGAAGCCTGACAGAGACTACTAGGCATCCCCAATGGTAAGACCAGGCGAGAGATGCGTGGAAGAGAAAGCCTCCACAGTCCTTCCCTCTCCAATCTATTTTTTTGTTTTAATAACATATATTTTACAATGATTGAGCGAATCTGAAGAAGCGCGATTGTACAGTTGTGTAAATATGGCTGAGCGAATTCTTAGAATTCCCAAATACTCCCGACCATTTGGCTTGGTCAATTTGCGTGAATTCTGGGAACTGTTATATATTCAACTACGAGGCGATAAGCTTCTCTTAATGACACTGCCCTTAGAAAGGAGTCAGAAAAGGTGCTGAAACGTCTTGCGTAGTCTCCACGGTGACAGGAAGGAAAATAAATAGAAAAAAGTTTTGTAATTAAAATTGCGGAATGGAGAAATATCCTTTCAGTTTTTGCTCGTCTCGAGATCATATATATATATATATATATATATATATATTTCCCTTTGGACGGTAAAGTCAATAAGATGTTCGCGGAAATGAAATATACCGACCTGTAAGAGACGTCTTTGCGACGTCTTTCACCTGCGCCCCCCCCTCCTAATCCCCCTCTCAGCGTGTCTCGGAGCATTTCCACGTAATGATGTTGAGGGAGGGAAAGAAGGATTTTCAAAGGGAAATCGAATAGGATCCATAACAGAAATATTCTTTAGAATTTTTCTCCCTCACGATTGACTTCTAGGAAAAGGAGATGAGTAATGTTGCCGGGAAATTGATTTATAAAGTCACTCTACATCTATTTGAATAAAGTAAGACGCGGGAAGAACGGGGGGAGGGAGGGAGTGGGGGAAAAGGTATCGAGATGGAATTAGGGGAATAAAAATATTGTTTTTTTAATTTTCGAAACGTTGCACTTTTGCTGGATGATCTCTGTTGTTTATGAAAGATAAATGAGAAAAGGAAACAATCCTTACTTTTGTTCTTATGCGACGTGCGTTAATAAATCATTAATAACAGATTACAATTAAAATATCTCCAGAACCACACATCGAATCAAAAAAAAGTTTGTTATTGAAAATACCTAAACAAATTTATTGCGGACTTGGATTTTTCAGAAGAAATTACTCTAATTTGACCTATGAATCGAGACGTCACAAATGGCGAAATAGACAAAAATAAAATGGGTAAAAAATACCTTGAAAAATTGATACATTTACAAATTCTACTTGGTCTGTGTGCTATTCACTCCTACAACTGTTCTCATGCAACCCACCCACGATAACCTATATTGCGCAAGCCTTTTAATTTCCTCATAACTAGCAAAACCCACATCCTTGCTTGGAGTATTCTATCCTGTTCTTACCCTCCACACACTTCCCTCTAATCCTAATTTTGCAAGACCCTAGTGTCTTAAAACGTGGCCTATTAATCTATCCATTCTCTTGGTCAACGACCTCCACATTGTTCGCTTTTCTGCTATTGTGTTTAGACCTTCCTCGTTTGTGATTCTATCTACCCAACTGAGTTTCAGCATTTTCCTGCAGCACCACATTTCAAAGGCTTCTATTCCTTTCCTTTCCGGAACTCCTACCGTCCAAGTTTCGCACCCATATAACAATGCCACGCTCCAGACGAATATTTTTAGAAACAATTTGCTAATATTCACAATTATATGACCTGTAAGTAAATTTTTCTTTCTCGCGAAATCCTTCCTTACCTGTGCTATCCTACTCACTTCTACCATCTCTAGTTATTACGCTTTCCCAAGCAGCAGAATTCCTTAACTTCCGTAAAAATATCCCTTCCCAATCTAACAGCCTTTGTTATTCCGCTGTTTCCCAAAATACACTCCATTACCTTGGTTTTCCCTCTATTAATCCTCATTCGCTCGATGGCAGCGCAATCTGCGAAATAATTTCCATGTTTCCATGAATCAGATAGTCGGTATTTGACACTAGAAAACCAAGGTATCTATAAGAAAATTAGTTTCCCATTGAAAATTTTGTCATAATTCGCTTTCTCAGCCCTGAGGAGACTTACATTTTTGATAACACACTTTTTATGATCCGATGTGTGACTCTCGAGATATTTCAATATCTACGTAAATTAAATTTCTTGCAGCTAAATTCATGAGTTCTATCTAACTTACGGTCGTGGAAATGGGCATTCCCATAAACCAGAATCAAATCCTCATCGGAATTGGCAGTATCAGGAAATCGGCAGTTTTAAATTACCTTTTCTTCTCAGCTTGCCTGGAACTGTTGCTGGACCCGAGCAAACTTCCGCGTTGAGCGGTGATTAGCACGCTGGAACTCAGGACTGGATCACGGCTACCGTTATTTCAACGTCCTCGGCCAGGACAACCTCAAATTACCAATTTCTCTCTCCCTTAAAACTCAATCTTCAGCTACACAATTCAATCTTAATATCTGGCATAGTTATCCACTTCGTAATCTACATTATGTTCAATTCTAATGACCATGTCCCTAAATTCCCTTTCTATTGGATAACTAATAAAGTTTCCCCACTTTCTTATTTCATATTCCGTCAGTGGCGGGGGCTCGATCCTGTCCAATACAAATTCGTATCTGTCCTATCTGGGATAATCCATTTTCCCCCACTCCACTGACATTTTTTTGCGAGTAGAACTGCATCCACGCCATCAACTGTTGTTGCCAAATTTCACGGGTTTTAGATGAACCTCCAGTCGTGCCGTCGTCTCGAACTTTTATTTCCCATATCTGCAACTTCCCTCACGCAGCTTGCCTATGATTCCGTACCGCCAAATTCCGCATGTAGTTGGTTTATCATTGTAGTTCACGCGGGTGATAATTTCAGCACCACACAGTTAGGATGAAATAAAATAACCCCCGATGACGTTCACTAGCATAAATTGGCTGTTAGTAGAAATATTTACATGTTGTTCTTCTGTGATACATGTTGAATGCCTTTACTAGAGCAATTCCCAACATCTTCACTAGCAGAGGAACAACTTCTACGTGATTTAATAAATCTACCCATCAAAAATATTTAAAACTATCTCTAGTGGTTTCGTAAGAAATTGAGAAAAATGGTTTAGTTGTTGAAATATTTTAATTAATTAGAGTGATAACAATGGTACCAGTCAATTGTAGTCCTTCTACTGTCGTCAAAATAGTAGAGCCCTGAGTTTGAAGATTCGCTATAACAATAACATGTTATTGTGAAACATCTCATTTTACGCATAAGTTAATGCATTTTATAATAAGTGAATTAAAAATTATTCTCAACATTTTTACGTGCGTTTGGATGAAAAAGTGAGAAACGTCTGGTTTTTTTGTCTTTCTTTCATAACTCGACTTTGACAACTGAAAATTTAACAAAAGACAGTGCAAACCCTTCCATTTGGTTAATAATTGTAGTTCAGCCTTATCTGTATTCCCCGTGACAAGAACGTCATTATGTTGCAAAGTTGGTATACCCGTTTTATTCCCTTTACGTCTATTAACATAACTGAAAAAGTTTTTCCAGCTGTTATTACTATCAGATAAGATAGTTTCCATGAAATTTCGATGGGCCAATTTCTTTTCATTTTCAAGAGCCTTAGAAATAGACTTGAAATAATTGTAACTTTCCTGACTATAATTCCTAATTCTGTATGCGCGCCTAACCCGTTTCTTTAAGTAAATTATTCTTTTAGTGTAATATTCTGGATCCCCGTTAGTCCCAATAAATTTACAGGGGGACGTACCTATGCATGGCTTCCAGTAATATGCCCTTACAATATTCCCAGATTTCGTCAATATTTCCGCCCTGAATGAGGAAATAGCCATGTTTTTCCTTAAGTAGTCAGCAAACCTGTTGTTTCGTCTAGTTCTAGTATTTTTCCTCTTTCTATTAGCGGAGGAGCAACCTTCTTATTGCTCTTCCGCCTTCCATTATACTTATAGAACTTTCTCCATCCATTACCTCGCCCTTTCAAGTAGGTTTATTAAATAAAATTCTTAGCCTGTATTCTTGGCTTCAACTAACTTTTTACTAAGATGAAGAAGTTAATTTCTTTTATAGATATTTCCGTTCCTTTTATTGTACGCTTTTCGCAATTTTAATTTGAGTTTCCTAACTTTAGGATTGTCAGGGTTTTCACTTTGATAATGATTGTAATAGTATATGAGAAAAGGTGGAATACAAATCACCTCCAGTTGTGTCTTTCACTTCCCTGGTCAACCTCACGCAGCGCGTCTATCAGAAACAATAATATAAATTGTTTCTCTCGTAAAACATGTTTGTCGTCCATACTCACGTGTATCCTGATATTAGTATTTCCCTACGTGGTTCTCAGTAAACAGCGACCCTAAGATCTCACTCAGTACGATGAAGACCACAGAATAATGAGGTTGACTCATCTACAATCAGTATTTTTCCTGATCTCATTGCACAACGTCATGTATTGTTAATCTATTTTGAACCAGAGCTGATGTATGTGTATTATGTAGAATATTGGAGGCTTAATTCCTGTTGATTTATCAGGTTTCACGAGGCAGACTTTGGAGCACCACGATCCTTCTTCCTGGGGAGAGATGAACAGGATTTTTATGCTGGATATTGAGGATCAGTATAACAGCTCTGTTTGTCTCTTTCTCTGAAGTATACTTATTGAGGTTCCATGTGGATCAAGTTTGACGTTACACTCTGTCATGAAGATCAACGAGACTAACAGTTGTTTCTCTTAATGCGATATGTTTAACTTTTTTTTATTTCATTTACCTTCAAATCTTCTGTGATATCTTTTAACACGTCAACCGTTTTCTCAAATATCCATACTCATAGTTTATCTGTTTGCGTTTGTCTGTCTTTGTGACATTTCCTTAGTATTGATCCATCAAGGACGCAATAATAGATCATATTCCTTGTTTTTTTATCAGAAACTTTTTTGACGACTTCGATCTTTGAGAATGAAAATTATAATAATTCATGCCACATTAAACAGGTTATTTTGCGTGCAATATTAAATAGCTACCTTCTTCTTCTTATGGCATTGTATCCCGCCTTCGGGCCTTGGCCTCCCAGGACGACTGCGGTCTGTCACCTTGCATGACACTTTCCTAATATGTAGTGACACACACACACGTGGTCAGCGTAGCGACTCTCCATCTGCCTCAACCCCATAACTAGCTATGGCAGAGAATTAGTTCACGCGGAAATAGTTATTGCTGCATTAAAAACAGAACCTTTATAAAGTTTAATTCATTCAATATAGAAAATGAACGCTGCTATATATTTATGATCACTTTAGAGCAAACCTTGTAACAGGATCCGCCTTAATAGCCAATAATAGTGAGCAATAAGTAAATAATAATTTGTTTATGCATTCTCTCATGAATTGAAAGTTCAAAACTAATATTCTTTTATTTATATTGTGTCCGGTTCAAAAATGGCTGCCGTTTATGTTGGAGCGCGCACTATAATGTTTTTTTCGTTTCCAGGCTTCTACGAATTTATAAATTATCCAGGAATGTGTTGACTTATCCTTTTCAAATAAACTGCATCATGTTTAGAACATTCAGGCCTACAAATTGAATTCATATTTACTAACATAATACTCTATGTAACACGAAATTTTCGATTACAAATTAAGAAATTCCACTTTCGTAGGCTAATTTCTCCAAGAAAAACAGTTTGACAACCGCAATAACTTCTGTGCTTTCACACATAATGGTTTAGTTACTCTGTGTTTAAACTATGAATGGGAACTGAGGTTCGCTTTACAAATTACAGCCCTTCAAATATGAGATTATTCAACTTTATGTCAATGTTTGAGTCTCGATGTCTCTGTTAGCCAAATAAATAAACAACAGTTTCTTGTTCATATAATAGAACTTTATAGTAGAAAACTACTGGCATTTAAGTACAATGGTTAAACTCTCAATTGCAACTTGTAAGATAAGTGGGTCTGTCAGTATAATACTTCAAATATTTAGACCTTTTAAACAAAGAAAACTATTTTTAAAAGAATATTTTATACTTTGTAACATTATGTAATAAATATTGTGCAACTATTATATAAATTAAATTCAAAAGGCTCAAGAAATACAAAAATATATTAAAAAAGAAATTTAAACATCTGCCTTAATATATATATATATAAAGAGGGGCCTGAGAGTGATGTTTAAAGAGGCAAGGAAGGGATTTGAGAAGTGGCTAGAGCAAGGTAGATAATCGTTGACTAAGGCTCAAGGGCTATAGTTTAAGGATCCAACCTTGTGTCTCACCTAAAATACACGCAGCGAAAACCCTAGGAAATCTGCATGAGGTAGGTGGAGCTGCTGAACTGCGACAACGTCATGCATCGTTGTTAACCTCATTTGTACCAAACGTGATGTTTGTGTGTCATTGATTTATTTATTAAGTAGATGATTGGAAACGCATCGTGTGTTGATTTAACAGGCTTCACAAGTCAAGGATTGCAGCATCACGATCCTTCTTCTGAGGAACTAATAAGCAGGAGTGTCAGTACTGAATATTGCTAATTACTTACCGAACATTCTGTTTATTTACTTCTCGGAATAAATTTCTTGAGGTTCCCCGTGGATCAAGTCTGACATGGCACACTCTTCCCTGTCATGAAGATCAACGAGTTGTGGCTATTAATCTGATCCTCTGTCTCCTGCTGCTGCCACGGGAGAGAGTTACAAGTGTGATTTGCAGACAGTTTCATTATCCCTGAAAAGGAATCGACTGCAACGCTGGAAGGTTATTCAGTCCAGAATTCTAGTTTGAGGAATCCTGGAGGAAAGGCCTGCTGAGGGTCACACAACACATGGGAATGTCACACTTGGACGGTTGCAGGATCCGCACCATGCTGCGATAATTGGGAGGAGGAAATCTTAATCAAGTAATGAACTAGCATCACTGCTAAACCAAATATGCTGATTTTAAAATTACAATTTGATATTGCTGATTTAATAATTTGAACAACGGTTATTTAAATTTATTTTATCATTCAATTCTTTCAAGACTTACGAAATGATTAAGGAAGAAATGAATAGCAAAACATATAATTATCCAAAAAAATTAGGACACAATTTGAAAGTCGCACTCGAGTCTCTGTCTGTAAACCATGCCAAGTGGTCCTTGATTGCTCATCTCTCAGAAAATATTAATATTTTGTTCCAGAATTTCGCACGTTTTTGTAGTTGAAAACTAATTTTGTTTCATTTATATTGTGTCTGGTTCAAAAATGACCAAAGCTTTTGTTTTAGGGCAAAAGCCTTTTTTCCCCGTCCTTTCCTATTTATTACACTTTACAAGTAGCAGAATTCCATAATTTACATCAAAATATCCCTGTGGTGCTCCATTGGTTACACCAACAAAAATATTTTTGTACAATCAAATTGTTAAATAATAATAATGTATTTAATTTGAATAGAACTAAACTCAAATCAAGTTATAGTGGAAAAAATATAAATTTACGAATATCACTTTAATCAAATTGGCTCAGTCGGCAAAAGCAAAAAGAATAATCTACGCAGCTTCTAAATGGCGGTGGCTGACGAACGATAAAATGCCGTTAACAATGGCCTGGTGACGTCATTCCTCTTACAGGATGTTCCTTCGCTGAAACACGTCTAGGATCCTCTAGCGCCTCGACCTTCTCAGGAGAGCTCCACGAACCAACTGTTGAATCTACAATGTTGCAGACGGTGACGTTTCCCGCCTACTCGGCCCCAACAAACTATTCTCGTCTATGTCCTGTGTACGCTAATAACAAAAACTAAATTATTTTTGCTTTATCCGATGAATGTAAGGGGTCATGAATCACCACATCCCTTACTTATCTAACACCCTTTGTTATTCCACTGTTTCCCATAATAAGCTGTATTACCTTGGTTTTCGCTCTATTAATCCTCATATTGAACTCTTTCTCTAGAATTCCGTTCACGCCATTTATTATGATTTCCTAGTCTTCTTGTGACTCTCCTAATACTACAATATCATCAGCAAAGCATAGGATTTTTTTATTATTTGTCGTTGTAGTATGATATATTTTCCACATTGACTTTTAATATTCTTCATCGACAGTCATATATATAAGTTAAACAGCAAGGGCGACAGACTGACTCCTGTCTTGATTTCAGCTTTCTATTCTCAGTTTTCTATGCTAATTATTGCTGCGTGTCTACTGTAGAGGTTATGCATAAGCCCCGTTCCTCTATATTTTATTCTACTTGTGTTTAAAATCCTTAATAGCGTCTTCCAGTTAACATTATCACACATATTCCATGAATGTAGGCCGGTTTTTTCGTATCCTGTCTTCTAAAATCGCAAAATCAATATACCTTCTCTTGTTCCTAAAACTAAATTCATCTTCTTCTAACTCGCATTCAATTTGACGACCGATTCCCCAATATACTATTTACGTTAATATTTTGCATGCATGGGATACTAAACTAATTGTTCTGTGCTGTTCGCATCTATCAGCCTCAGCCTTCTTCTGTATGGGGATGATTATGTTTCTGCTAAAGGCTTCTGGGATTCTTCCTGTTTTGTATTATATTACGCAAACTAACGCTTAAAGCCATGATATTCCTTCTTCTCCCGATGCTCTTGTCAACTCTACTGGAATGTTATCAATTCATGGCGCTTTAACATATGTCATGTCTTTCAGCCATGGTCCTGTCAAACTCTGACCTTAAAATTTTGTCCTCACCTCTTCTTCATCCACCTCCTCTTCTTCTTCTAGATCTAGATTACAGCTCTTCTAGATATTCCTTCCACCTTTATGGTATTTCTTCTTTATCCATGATTGGCTTCCCATCCGCTCTCATGATGTTCTTGCTAATATTTTCCTCTCGCTTCACGACTGCTCAATGAAAAATTCTACTAGCCTATCTCCAAGTCCATAGTCCCCAACTACATCACTTTCTCTTCCTTTTCCTATCACTGCGTTCCAGTCACACATTTCTTTCAAGTTTTCGTTTCCTATGACGTACTTAATTATTTCTTCAATTTCTTCGTAGATTATCTCACTTTCTTCTTTCTCTGCGGCACTTGTGGGCTTATGTATACTTGAATAATCGTCGTCGGCTGCGGATTTCTTTCTAACGTTATCGTAATTAACCTTTCATTATACGGTTTGTAATAACTTATACGTTGCCCCAGCCTTCTACTCATTACAAGACCTACCCTAGCAATTCCTCCATTCGAATTTGTCCTAACCATCCTATAGTGATCCGACCAAAAATCTTGTTTTTATTTGCATCTAACTTCACTAATTCCTAGTATATCTAAGTTTAACCTCTCCATTTCCCTTTTTAGAAAATCTAATCTATCAGCGCGGTTTAAACTTCTGACATTTTGCGCTCTGATTCGTAGAAAAATTATATAGAAGCTCTTAAATACGGTAACGTTAAAGTGAAATTCTCGGGTGCCATTTACAGCTGCAAGGCTTGGCTACGTCACTACGTCACTGAATGTAAGTCACAAGTCCAGACGGTAAAATCTTAAATTAATCTATAAGTAAGTTTTCCCTTTCCCCATTTTCGCGTAATGAGTTCTTTTTTTCCATTTTTAATATTTTTGAATTTTTAAAATTAAATTAAATATTATTACTTATTTCAGAACATATTTTTGAATTACCACCATTTGTTTACAGTGGAACAATCTGCCTGCAGGAGTGTTTGGGGGAGGAACTTCCTCTAACAGAAACGAAAATTTCGACTCAATATAAGTTTAGTGTAGTGAAGTGACGTCATCAGCGCTGCCAAATCTCTAAAAATATACTACAGTGAAATATATTTGCCCTATCCTGGGGCATGCTGCACCATAAGTGGGCAAGTGCACTAATGACAAATATGCCAACTCTTTAGATTTCGCATTCCCCTTGTTGAGTGTTCTCATGGCAAAGTGTAGCATAGTTCACCTGCCTCCAGCTTACTGTTAAAATAAACGCCTAGGTATTTACAGTTTGTCTCCTGGATCACTGTTTCCCCATCTATTTTATGTATCAAGGCGTATGAACGCGCATTTTAGTAAAACTAATCGCCTTACTTTTACTTTATTTCGCTTAGCCCATGTCCTTAGTGTATCTAAGTCAGCTGCTGCGGAGTCTTGATCCCCAGTTGTTTACCTGTAAATTACACAGTCATCTGCTAAAAGTCGGACCTTAGAGTTTATATTATTAGGCAAATTAATAATAAAAATGAGAAACAATAATGAGGCAATAACTGAGCCTTGGGGGACTCCCCATGTTATTTGTAGATTTAATAAATACAATACATATTAAGAATAAATATCTGAACAAGGTACACATACGCACCGAAACGTTGCTCTTTTAATAATAAAGTCTGAAGCAGGTTTCAAAATTTTACTCGGGTATTACTAAACCCATTTTTCATACTGAGAAGCCTGATTGAAAATCCCAGGTCATTTGTCCAGGTGTTTCTCTTGTTTTATTTCCCGGAGAGATTATGCGCAACACTTATTCATAGTGGTAACTCATACTCACTTCAGTATTTGAAAATAATGGTCTTGATGGTTTAATTTGCTTGCAGGTCTGAGGCAGAGAGAGAGAGAGAGAGAGAGAGAGAGGTCAACACAATGGTAAGTGTCCTGTGCTGTGCTAGTAGTAACAGCGAAGCCTCCTTATTCACTTTGTAATAGTTACACCTCAAACTCAAACATAATTCACAGACGTAAAACATATCTGTTTATTTAATTTATCAAACATTCCTTGAGGGAAAGATTACGGGGATGTTTAATACGCAAAGTTTGTCCAAAATATGTCTTCTTTAATATTATTTATATTCAGCCTAGTTTGTTTCTCTTGGACCATACAACAAACCTGTGATGAAAATTTTGAAGTATTCTTTAGTATATATATATACATTATGTGTTAGTTTCTAATCTGTGTAAATTACGTGTTAATATTTTTAGATTATCAAAGAAAACTTTGTAAATATTTTATGCAGTTTTTTAAATTCTACCTCGTAACATTTTCTCCAAGAATTACTTAAAATAATTATATTCTCGGTTTAATTTATATCATTCTCCGATTATTTTGAGTGATTATCTGCATAATCTGTTATAATAAACTGGGGGCATGGATTTTAATTTAAATCTTAAACGGATTATTCGGTAAGGTTAAATAAAAACAAATTAAAGTTATTAACAGAAAACAAAAACACGACAGTTACAAAACTTAGGGCCCTATTTAAAAATTTACAATGACTAGCTGTTTCTATATGTAATCTCATAAGAGTCATTTTATGGGGGGATTTTTGCAGCTGAACGACGGTCATGCCACATCACGTACCTGTTCTCCTTTATGAAACGGCAGCTTCCTCCCTCCTATTCAAGCTGTTTGTGTAGTTCTTTCGCGTTCGTCAGGAGATTCCTTCCAGAGATGATTTCTGCCGTCGTTATCTGGACTTCCTTCTAGGAATTCTGGTGCCCGGATTACGCTGCCGTCTATCTTCTTTTCAGTTTGCACCCTGATTTGATAGCAAACAAACTTCTCTTGGTCTCAAGCTACTTCCAAACTCTATCTCTCATTTCATCTCCATCTTTCTACTTCCATGTTGCAACTTCTATTCTACGACTTCCCAACTTCTTCCTCCTTGAACTGTTCATGTCCGACTGCCGTGTCGTGGATCAAACTTCTTCCTTCATGAAATGTCCATGCTTGATTGATCAAATTTCACCTTTTCTTCTTACCAAGTCGTCACCATGTGCATGGCGGACCACCTGACCCTCAGCTTCCTATTAAAATCCAGCTTGGCCCCCGGTTTCTCTCCCTAATTTCTGGAAGGGGACGCGCCCTTCAAAATTCCCCGGGTCAAGAAACTGGACTCAGGTACCAGATTTTTATGTTGCCAAACGATCGATCTGTCACGTTCGAGACTCCGATGCGCGCCTATCTGACGTCTTGATGTTTACTTGTCTCCAATAAGGGAAATGGCGATTGCCACATACACTCATTACACTGTTAATAATCAATAAATAATCAGCAGATGTTTCGTGTTTATTCAATTTTATATTAATTGAAAGTTTCCTTTTTCTGACCAGTAATAAATTGGTATCAATTCAATTATAAAATACCCGGTGTGGACCAAAAGTATTTTTCATCTCTATGTTTATATAAGTGTAAGTAAGTTCCTCTTTTTCGCTAAGGCTTTCTACCCAGTCTTATCATAGTCTCTATGTCGACTATACTTCTACCATCCCTACTTATAAAATTAACAATATTGGGTAATTATATTAAGTATATAATAAACCAGAATTAAACTTTATTACATTTAGTAATATATACCAATAAATAAAATTGAAATGTATGTCTGTATCGAATAGCCTCCGAAACGGCTCAACGGATTTCAATGAAAATTTCAGGGATTGAAACAGGAATTTTAACTTAAGTTTTCGTGTACGTTTCATTTAGATATTTTGCAGAGTTTCAGAAGTTATAAATGTAAATATTTATAAACCCATTGTTTAGCCGCGCAAAACGCGATGTGAAAGCCGAGTTATAAGTCTTATTAGGTGTTCTTATACCGTTCATATCTTTTACTGTGTTATTAGGAGCGCAGTTTTGTCAGCGTGTGTGTGAGAGATTGAAGTAGGATTCGCGCTTTAATTGACATATTTTTGGCAGAGATCAAACTCTCTGAGAAATAATAACCTTATTTGGACCGTCGACACAATGTATACGTAAATTAGTTTTTATGTTTAGTAATTGCTCATGATTAATGGCTCCAAACCTGTTTAAAACCAACTGCGAGTTATAAGTTTTTTCCTGAAGCGATCATAAATACCATACTTATTATATATTAAATGAATTCAACTTTATCAAAATTATGTTGTTTCGTTTTAAAACAAATTAAAAAGAGCTATTTTCGCATGAACGAAGTCGCGGCCATGGCTAGTAGCGGAATATTTAATTCTAGTTTATAAGTAACCACTATTGTCCATTTTATTTATTTCTTGTACAATACCTTCTCCAAATTTTAAATTTTTTGAGATTTTTCCGCATGGTAGAAGATTTTCTTTTAGGTAATTTACTTTAAATTATAGTTGTGATTCTCAATTGTGCATTAGCGTTATTATTCAGTTTCCGGGATTGTAACAGCCAACATAATACATTGTTCTGGTTTTTATCAAATTGCGATATTTGACCACACTAATGACGTTCACCCAACAGTTAACACTGAAATAATTTGTTGCCTAATCTATGGTTACTAAGTTTCCTCTATCGTTCTTATGACACGTGGTTTCATTTTTCTCGGCGCGTGTCTAATGTGATGTTTGTGTCCAGGCCCTACATCAGTTGTCGTGCTAAATGCAAATCAGGGTTTCTCAAAATAGGATCCTTACTCAATGATTCTTTGCTAACTCTAAAACACATCAGGTATTTAGTGTCACCGTAATTTATTTTAGCGTCTCTTTGAAAGAACTAGTTAACAGTTTAGTGATTTTAGAGAAATTATTTATATGTAGTCTATAATACCTCATTAACTCTAAGGAAATACTTATCTTTCCTTCATATATTGACTTTTGCTACTGTAATCTCGAATATTCGAGCCAAGAATAAATACGTCATGTTAATGTACTGAGCAAGTTTGGTTAATAAAATGTTTATATGGCTTTGGAAGATGGAAATAATGGTTTTAATTTCGAATGAAGTTCTCACGTATTCATAATGGCCGTCTTTCCATCTATTTGTATTTTGTACAAACACGATGTTAAACGTAAAGCACTGAAATTAATGGATTATCTGGTTTTTATAAAGTTTCCGTTTTGTTTTATTATTGCGGAATTTTTTATAATGTAAATTTATTTATTAAGTATCAACATCGCTGTAATTTTGGTCCTTATTCGCCTGCCATTAGAATATATTAGGCGAGGTTCGAGTTTAAGGAATTGACTATAAGTGTTGAAGAACTGTTAAGCTACGTTTACACGGGCAGTGATGTTCGTCCAAGTTGGGTTGGCTGTGCACTGCCTACCGTTTACATCTTGGGCAGATAACTGTGTGCAAGTGCTGCCCTCACTACAGAGAACTCTGATGCATGTTTACACTTCTCTGCTATTTTTTGGCAACTACGACCGGTTGGAATGTTGATGTTGCATAGAGTCGATATATTGTTTATATCAAGTTGAATATTTTTCCCCTTTGTGCAGGCATAATGTCCATAAACAGGAACTAATCACTTTGTATTTGTGATAGAATAGACGTGACGAGGAAGACTTCGTGAAATTCTCACGACAAAGCCAACTCAGTATTACGCTACTGTAGTATAAATACATAAAAATGAAAACAGTTGTTTAGTAATATTGCTTTATATTATTTCTACAGAAATGAAGCAATAATAAAAACAGCCAGCACCTGAACTTTGAAGCTGGTTTTCAGTTTTTAATTGGCTTGGTTTCTATTACTTGTTGTTTTATTCCCCTTGAAGATGTCAATTACTGAACAGAACGAAATGAATTATTTTTCATTACGTGTGATAGTAAGTAGTATGTTTATAGCTATACAGCATTATTTTGTGTAGTTTTTTTCTAGTTAAAGTTTGTGCCGTTGGAGGCTGGACAATAATTATTTTTGGAAAGTTAACCTAAAATTTTATAGGCTCATAGGTGCTTCTGAACCAAAATTCTAGCCGCTGTTCACAAAAAAGATTCACTTACGCCATTTGCACACTAAACCAAACTGCACGCGTATTGAAAATGCAAAATACAAACTGTTTACCATCGCGCAATCGATAGTCAACCCCTGACACACCGATGTTCACAATCGATAATTGACAACCGTAACTGCCACTGACTGGCAGCTTAGTCTAGGTCGGTGGAGGAGGAAGGGATCATGCATGGCCAGTCATCACTGACACACTGTCCACACGCTCCAAGAAAAGTGAGGCAGTGCTCCAGTCGTGTCAGTGCAGCACTGACGTGTGTTGACACGCCACTGACATCACTGCGTGTAAACCTAGCCTTAGTGGAAACCCATTACGGATTGTTTTCTGGTTTCAGCCTCGTCGTACACTCTTCCTCATGGCTACCGTCGTTGCCGTCAACTGCTTTATCACGGTCTACATCCTTTTCACAGTGGACGCCAACGCTGATGAAGTAGGGCTGTCATTATCATTTATGCTGACACTTTATTCCGTTGCCACCATCTGCATGATTTTGGACTTGAGCTACAGCACCATCATCAATGTATGTATGTTAGTAGCGACCGTCTGGATGAACTATCATGCCATCATGTACAAAGAACAAATACTACGAGGATGCACTGGTAAGTATTACCTTAACCTCCATGACAGAAGTATTTAATAGCTGATCCGTCTCATAATATATGCATGTTCGAGATCTCTTCAAAGCTGAAGAAACTCTCAACCTTGTGTCTCGTTACATTATCCTTAATCAGCCGCCTCTGTTACTACGGTTGACCGGCGACTAGGAAGGAACTCAAAGCGTTTACACGCGGACCACTAATTAGGGGGAAATGTTTACTCAGTTCCACGAGGAGAATGAAATTGATAAACCGACAATCCTTTATTAAAAAACCCCGCGTGTGAATTATTAATCCGACACAAATTTCTCAGTGAACGCGAGACTTGATCCATATGAAGCTGAGATGCAGAGTAGTGAGCGACGGAGAAGCCTTGAGCGGGATCAGGGGCCTTTTATACAAACGAATATTAACGAAAGGCAAGAGAAAGTTTGGAGTTCATCCCATAAATACGAGTAGAAGGTTTCATGTAAAGTACCACCATTTTTTTAGAAGTTTAAGAGGTGACGAAAATAGGTTTTTAAAACCAAGTTTCTCCCACTTAGGTCAATTTTTCTGCACAGAGAATTTCATTTTTTGCTATCTGTTATTTGTGTTCCGTTAACTATATCCTAAAAGCCGTAATTATTTCTTAAAAATAATTTTATCGACCGTTTAAATTCTTGGGCTGATTTTATAAAACCATATGTTGTTATTTTCATTCAAGGTTCATGTCGTCCACCATAGTCCTTACAAAACTATTAACACTCCACAAGATAAAGTAATATTTTAAGTAACTATCGACATTCCCTCTTTGTATTATCACTTCAAACCGAAGGTAGGCGTAGTCTAGTCTAGTCTAGTCTAGTCCTGCCACCAATAACTCACTTGATACTTTTCTCAATAAGACAAGGAAACAAGTTTTGTTTCCTATACTTATTTAATATAATTTAAATAATTAATTATAGGAGGTTACCAACGATCATAACCTATATTTTTGTTTTACTGCCATTAGTAATTTTTGTCGCCACATACTATAATCTTAAAGTCGTAATGCATCCACAAAATCATTGAGTCTGCTTTTAGCAATACGTTTTGTAAAATCAAACGGCGTTATTTTCTTCTAAAAATTAATAAATAAATTATGATCTCAAATAACTATATCAAAACTTCCTTCGCGTATTAATTTGTTAATATTCTGGAAGTAGGGATTGCTCACTACTAATATAATAGTTTTATATTAAAAAATAAACAAATTTTCTTCCTTTCCTTTTTTTAGTATTTAATAAACAAATTAAGTGATTTTTTACTAACGGAAATTAAATTGTCGTCATCCTGTTTTTTGTGCATTCAGTTGGGATTGATAGTTTATATATATATAGTCCCTGCCGCTCAGCAGGAGCAAAAAATTAATGCCCGGGGTCGACGGTGAACTGCAACTTTGAGAGGAACCGCGAACCAATTGAATTACGTTATGTAAATCGTTTCATCCCTTCCCATCCGATAGGGCGCTGCGGGAGTTTCTCTCGCAGGCGCTTCAGCCCAGAGTGACTGCGGGGCTTACCTGATCATGTCGGGGATGCCTCTTGCACTCTCTCTCTCTGGGTACTTTTTATCAAAGTTCTCATATGCCGAGACACCTTCACCTATTTTAGGAGGTATATGTACCGGGGTCAAAGACCTTGGGCATATGGCAAGAGCTGTCCGCTGATCCCATTGGATCAGTCGGCCAACTGCCTCCTGAAACTGGTGGAGACACGGAGAAGGGAATGCTGCGACCCCACAGCAAACTCGTCTCCCGTCATTCGGAAGGGCGACCTACCTGATGCAGGTTTTCTAGGGTTTTCCCTGCATCTCTTTAGGTGAAACACCGGGTAGGATCCTTAAACCATAGCCCGGGGGCCCTAGTTAACCCTTGGCTACCTTGCTCTACCTTCCGCATCCCCCCTTTTCAATTCCCTTCCTATGCTATTAAAGGGGTGTTGCCTGTTTTAGGATCACCCTCATGTAGCCTGTTAACCCCCAAAAAAATCCCTTCCCTTGCCTGGGGATGTTCGTATCGCATCAAAACGGTTTGCACAAGCCTGGTCCTTTCTAAGCAGAGGTGGATGAGATTTACTTAAATGCTTGTATTTTTTCTGGCTGTTCTTTTCTGCACCTTTTCTGTGTCGTCATTTAGGTTAGTTAGCTGAGGATTTTCCTTCATCTCAGATACATTTACAGATAAATTAGGAAAAGATCACTATTGAAGCCACACGCTGTTTTTACAGTATCGTCCAAACTGATAATCTTTACGATAAAAGTTTTATATGAATAAAAAAACCAAGTGTTTTGTTTGCAAAGTTATTAACTACCTGATCCATGAACGGGAAGTGGCAGAGTAAAGGATGTCGGCAGGAAATACGTCACGGGTAGTCCGAATGTACTAGATGCCTCATCCAGGCCGAAGAGTAGAGAGGCAATAAATACCAGGCCTTGCGTGACGTCATCACCACACTCTCTTATAAGTCCACTAAAATCTTTCTCAAAGCAGCAAAAGACAAATTAAAGTGGATTATTCATTTACAACATATATTAGTATTTTCAAATATGTAAGATACAAATATTAATTCATACTGAATATTAAAAAAGTGAGCATATTTCGAAATCAGTATTGAGAGTTGGATGCGTAGTTATATCAGCATATTATCAATTAAATGTTAAAAATATATAATTGTCAATACGAAAATGTTGGAGAAGAATGTAAATTGTTTTTCCTAGGAAATGAATAAGATATCTTTTGTAATGGAATTTAGATGCCACATTAGCATCTTTAGCAAATGGCTCTTACAGGGAATTTAAAACTTTTAAATTAGTTTCCTGTGTTAAATAAAGTAGAATCTCTTGTTGTATTAAGTTGTAAAAGTCAAGTATTGAATATGTACGTGAGGATAACAATGCACGCTAAACTCTAATTTGTTCAGAATTTGATTGTCTTTTTAGTGCACTAAATCTTCGAGTATTTCCGAAAATACAACTAAATTCAAAGGAGAAACGGACAAATAGCCAGCAGTGTTATCACTATTATTTTAAAATTTATATACATTGCTTTTCCAAATTAATGTTTATTTTCATAGTTAATTACTCAATTAAATGAAAAATATACCAACCGGACTTATTATCTCAGCCAGGTCCTTTTAATGTCATTTAATCGCGCTGAATAATTCGCGCATCGTACATGAATACAGGGAACTGAATCTTTTTCACAAGTATATTATTTAGAAACTCACATTCCCTTTCGGTTGTCGAATAACTTATTTCTTTTTTGGAGAAGCTTCTGCGATTACCTTTCCAGAACTTGCACAAGCGATTCAGTGATCGCAGTCTCGTCAAAGAACCTAAGTACAGGAATCTAGTGTCTACTTTCTGAAGGTCTTGGAACGGGCAAAAGTCCTAGAAAACGTTTAACGTCACGGATCTTCAGAGGGGTGGGAAAATCGGTGCCTGCTCTCATCTTGTTGCCGTTCACTAAGTGCACAAGGATCCTTAACTCTGAAGCTGCGACATTTCTTGGGATTTAAACACTTCATTACAGTCACTAGGCGCTTAGGTGATCCTTAAACGTATGGGAGAATACAATAATATCGTCCATAGACACGTCTTCCACTTCAAATTGCGAAGTAACACTCTCAAACGGAGTCACGAACGCGATCTTCTGCCAGTAGCCATAGTATACTGCTCCGCTTAAACAATCCAACCTGTCATCGATCCGTGATTCTGTTTAATCCGTCTTTCTTCTTAAAGGGGAACTTCCTCGTGTATGATCCGTCTCTCTGCTGGTGACTAACTTGATGTCTCCTGAGTGGTGTCGACTCTTGCCCGCATCCTCTTAGTACGTCCTGTCATGGTTTGCCTTCGCTGCTCCTGTGTCAGACTGGTTCCAAGAAGCAACTGAGTAGCCTCCTCGTCGGCTTTTCGTCGTACGTCGAGGCTCGTGTATTGTCTCGGTTTCTCCAATGTACATTCCTCTAGATCTTAGCTGGGACCGAAATATCTCCTTCGCCATCGCAAAGGTTTAATATTGACGCAGGTACTTACAATTCGTTTCCGAATAGCTCTGTCAGCATTCGCTTCCCTGTCAAGTGGTCTGATTTCAGGATCATCATCAATTCTAATGAAGTTTTGTGTCAGCATTCACACTTGTCCCCAATGAACATTGGAAAACTTTCACATTCTAAAAACTAATATTTGTGAAGATATTTTAGTATGTTTTACTCTATGTCTCTGAAATTTAAGCAACTTTGAGTTGTAAGATCTCTGGCTGTATATTAAACTTGACTATCTAGTGCAATGTTATATCATAAGTTCTTTAAGGAGTAATTTTTCTTAGATAAATTGAAGCAAATTCGGCCAAAAAATTGATAACTGAAAAAAACATTAAAAGTTTGGATTTTTATGTGTCTGGACGTAATTGTATGAAAAATGAGAAACTTTGCACTCAATAAACCAGCATCACAAGGTCTTCGAATGTTAACTTTTATTTACCTGCTTCTCTCCAGTGCTTTAGAAATTTAGTGTAAAGTTGACGATTTTTGCAAAAACGCCAAAAATAAGCCTACTTTTATGAAAAACTATCTTATAGAATGATACGTTAGACGAGATCTTTCATCGCAGGCGTATAAGGGCTTCAAATTAGGGACAAACGTGTTAACTTGGTATTACGGTGTTGTACACATGATTTTTTTAAATTTTTGTTTTAAATGACTAAAAAAGTACGATTCATGTTTCATCACAGAAATATAGAATCCCGGAAATTAGACAAATTGTTAATTTTTCATTGAATGCTATACTTAATTTTGCTTCGCGTAGTATTTTCCTTTAATTTCTGTTGAAGTTTAAGTTGTTCTGATTTACTTTTCACTATCTTTATGAATGTGCCTCTACACTAATGGCATAACCATACAACATCTTTTTAAAGCATAGTATTTGGTAATATACAATTGAAACTTTTTTTTCTTCAAATTTTCAGTGACTTTCATACGTGCAATGGATGGCATTAACCCAATTGGTATTATTTTTACTTTGCCAAATTGTTGGAGAAAAGTTATCATCAACTTGCCACGTTCGTTTCTATTCCACGAAAATTGGGCTGCATTTTGTTTATAGTTTGTCAGCCAAAAATACTTCTCACTCGACGATCAGAGGTTGAGCTTGACTTTCATAACAAAATATTTTTTTGGAACTACTTGAAATAATAAAAAAAGCACACAGCACAGCATGGGCTGTTGAAAGTCAATCTAGACATACATGTGAGAAAAACAAATCTGGAACCACGTCAAAAAATTGTTCCAATTCATTTCTATGGTTCAAGGCACATCAGAATCTTCTTCACCAGATAATTATATTGACATTTTTGACTACTTAGGAAGATTCCTATTAAAATTTGAAAGGTTGAGCAGTAACTATAAAACTGACTACATTAGAAAACATTGAACGAGTGCAAAAAAGTGGTAGCTGAAAAAGAGACACTATTTGCTGGAGTAACAGCTGAGAATATTGGGAAAACTAGCAAAACCTGTCATGTTTTCATGTCAATTCAATGTCTATAGATATACGTCGCACAGAATTGTAATACTTTTGTCCTTAAACGCCCGTGATGAAAGAACGCGCACACTTTATAAAAGGGTTAAAAAGACGCTTATTTTAACAAAAATAATTTAAAAGATATTCTGTAAGATAGTTTTTCATAAAAATTGGCTAAAATGCCCTGTTTTTCGGGTATTTTCAAAAATCGTCATTTTTAACTCTGTTAATAAAGTACTGGAAAGAATACGGACTGAAACATTGTGATTTTAAGTTATTAAGTGGAAAGTTACACAATTTTCATATCTTTACTTCCAGTAATATAAAAAGCTAAACATGAATTTTTTTCCAGTCCCTAATTTTTTCGGCCAACTTTTATTCAAATTATGTCTGCCAACTTTGTTCATAATTTGCTTTTGTTTTTTGGGGTTCAAAAAATTCACAACCCAGAGGTCCCGGGTTTGAATCCCGGCATGTGCTTGGATATTTGTGTCGTCATGGGATCAAGGCTGATGGGGAATTGATATACACTGACCACGTGTCACGCCCGATGACAGTCCGCAACCACCTCGGTAGGCCCAGGCCCCTCAAAAGGGCTGTTGAGCCATTGGAAGAAGAAGAAGAAAGCAGAAAATGTTGTACAAGACAGTTACGTCGTCTCATGTCTTATAATTAAATATTTGCGAGAGATATTACATCCCAAAAATGTTTAAATTCTATTGTGTGGCGTCATCAAAATGACTATATTTCTGCAAGTACTGCAAAAGAGAACGTAAAACTTTATCAGTGTTCGTTGGCGACATTTCTAAGCATTCACATAAAATTTAATTGAAATTGGAGATGGTCGAGCCCCCAGACCACTTCACATGGAATGAATGACCCTGATGCAGGTTGGACTAACGTGTCTTCAAGTACACCTATTATTACGTGTGAACAAGGTAGAATACAGTCTATGATGGCCTGCGACGCCTCGAGGAAGTAACATTAGGACATTATTTTCGTGGGCTGCTTAATCTTCTTTTAAAAAATTATACGCATTTCTATTGAATTGTTTGTATTTATTCCAACTATTTTTGCAACTGAATTTCCATTATTCGTGTCCATTTTAAATACTTTCCAAATGGCTTTTAATCTTATTAGCGGAGTCATCTATTGATTTCCTAAAATGCAAACGTTTTGCAGATTTTATTGCTTTATTCAATGGGTCCGCGGTTCAACTCCCGCCGCTCAGCTTGCAGCTCACCGTCAACCCCGGGCATTAATTTTTGCTCCTGCTGAGCGACAGGGACTATAAAAAAAACTCTCGAGCCCAACTGAATGCACAAAAAAACAGGACGAGGCCAATGTAATTTCCGTTAGTAGAAAAATCATTTAATTTGTTTATTAAATGTTAGAAAAGGAAAGGAAGAAAGTTTGTTTAATGTTTATATAAAAATATTACATTAATATTGAGCAATTCCCTGCTTCGAGAATATTAACAAATTAATACGCGAAAGTAGTGTTGATATATTCATTTAAAATCATAATTTATTGATTAATTTTTGGAAGTGAATAACGACGTACGACTTTACAAAAGAACATTTTGCAACAGGCGCTTTACGTATATAGTATCGTCAAGAAAATTTCTGATGGCAGTAAAAGAAAAATATAATCTTGAAACGTTGGTGCCTTCCAATAATTAATTATTTAAATTATTTATTATATTTAATAAGTATAGAAAACAATACTTGTTCCTTTGTCTTATGAAAAAAGTTATCAACTGAGTTATTGGTGGCAGGACTAGACTAGACTAGACTACGCCTATCTTCGTCAAGGAGTGATGAAACTAAGAGGGAATGTTAGCAATTAATTAAAATATTATTTTATATAGTGGAGGGTTAATAGTTTTGTAAGGACTCTGGTGGGAGAGTTGAATCTTGGACGAAAATAACAACATATGGTTTTGAAAATCAGCCCAAGATTTTAAAAGGGCGATAAAATGATTTTGATGAAATAATTACGGCTTTAAGGAAGTAGTAAACGGAATTTTGTGCAGCAAAATTGACCTAAGAGGGAGAAGGTAGGTTTTAAAAGGGCTTGCATAGGGTGGACAAGGACAGTCCTTGGGAATTATGTAAATAAAAGGCAAGAAAAGCTTTGCTACTTCACAGATGACTCCATGACGGGGAATGCAGTGCGTCCTGTACTAATCAGGGGCTCGCTCAGTACTCTGCCGCTCGGAGTCCCGCCGCTTGTATCGTGTCCGAGGCCTAAGGTGCGACGTCTACATATAACGCAACGCCTGATCGGCGGGGATGTCAATGTTACTATTTCGCTAGACAGCTCAGTTTCTTTGTTTAATTTTTGTAATTCATCTATCGGTACCTGCTTATTGTAAATAAAATTTACAAAAAAGTACTGTCATAACGACAACTTTATTGTCTAGCAAGGAGCGTGGCCACCAAATAATTACAAGAAGCTGCGCCATCGTCCACCAAGTGAGAACTCACAAATGTAAATCAAGAAGCACTACCATTGACTTTGGTAAGTCGAGAACTCACGCCACCATGGCCTGTTCCAATGCATGACTTACTCATCTCATCAACTCTCCTGTATTATTAGCTATACTTTTGATGTTATGCTATGTTTATCATTTGCATTACGACCATCTTTATTTTTAATATATAATTAAAACATGAAGGGCGTTCCCACATAGTGCAAGGACATGATCAATGCAAATTAAATTAATGCACCATCTGTGTATCGCACCAATCAATATTTTGAATTGCCTATATATATCTTCAGTGCCCACCTCCTGTGGTGTAGTGTAGTGGCTAGCCTGCCTCTAGTTGCTGCCTCACTCACAACCCAGAGGTTCCGGGTTCTAATCCTGGCATGGGCTTGGATGTTTGTGTCGTCATGGTCGTCAAGATGACAGTTCACAGTCGACTCGGTAGGCCCAGGCCCTCAATGGGCTGTAGAGCCATGGAGAAAGAAAGAAAAAATATATCTTCAATTACGACTGATGTGTTTGCACCCCACATACACATATACATATATTTATATGAAAAACAATTTCCCCATAACTTTTATTAATTTTTATATATATATATATAAACATACATGTATATACGTATATAGATTATATTTGCAGAAATAGTTCTCAGGTTTCCCACTCGGGTGCAGGTGCGATGAAAACGCGACGTTTCGACGACCAAGTGCTCTGTCGTCATCTTAATCTCACCTGCACGCGAGTGGGAAACCCGAGAACTATTTCTGCATCAAGTACACCGTTGAAAGCCTCAGGTCACCTATAGATTATGGTTGTTATGAAGCTGCTTGCGAGGCCGACGGCGGAAAGCAAGCAATGATCGGGTTCGCTTAAGATTAAATTAATATCCAATTGATGATATCTATAGGCAGAAAGATAAACACAAATCAGCAGCACTGGAGGAATTGCAGGTCAGGCCTGAGATTGGGACTAGGAAACATCCCGTTGCAACAGTAAAGAAGGGAACACATGCCATCAAAAACAACGTCGAGCCTCGGAGAAGGCGAAACACACGCCACCAGAAAACGAAGGCAGTACAATATTATTATTACTAGTGGGGAAAATTCAGCTTCAATAGCACGAGTATCGACGCCCAGAAGACAGACAGCCTGGCCAAAGAAGAATAATCTAGATCTCTCCCGTCCCTGGCTGTGTTTAGACCCTCCTAAGCCCTCCAGTGACTTGCGAGCAGCCGGCCCGTAATGTTAAACAATGTTTGTAAATTAATGTATTTTTTATATTTATAATTCAAATTTATCAAATTTAATTTAATAAAAAGTGTTTCTTTCTCTTCATAACATTGAAGTTTTTCTCATTAATAAAGAATGCGCCGGCTCTTGTTACAGCACGCAATTAGTCTCTTTACACACGGTTGTTATTTTAGAAACAAGTTTCTGATGAACTAAAATTGGATTTACTGGATAAAATTATCGAATGTAATTAATATTGCAATGATTGACCAATCAAATTGATCCTTTTTGTTTTATCAGGAGAACGTAACTTTTTTCAATAATAAATTATTATTTTCAGGTTCGATCTTGATCATTATTTCTAATATTAGAAAGCAATTGATTGCATGTTTTGTTTTTCGTGATTTTTCCTTTTCTTATTTCAATTTCTATTTCCAGGGTGATGTGGAATAACCACTCCAGCTCTTTGTACTCAACAAGATAGTTAACTCTTCACCACAGTGTGTAATCAGTCCGTGTAGAATGTCATGTCACATTAAAAAAAGAAATAAAATAATATATACTCTAATATATGAATTATGGTTATTTCTCATACCTTAATGTGACGTGAGCTGCATGTTGGAGTGCGGCTGCTGTTGCACTCTACCACTTCAGAACATGCAGCATTGCTTATACAGTTTGTCTGCATGTCCGACCTCAGCTCTAGATCTAGTCTTTTTAAAGGGCTGAATAGCCCTAATATCGCTTAGTGATACGCACTTACACTCATCCTTACTGATTCTGTACTGCAGACACCCGTTGCACCGCAACTTTCGAAACCTATTTTTCGAGTCCATTAACGTGTGCTCAAGAGAACAGAACGGAATCAATTGCCATATTTTGGGTTCTGAAACAAGTGCTGATATAAACAAAACAAAACGGTGGTGGATTCCTGAATCGTACACAGATGGTAATAAACACCTTCTGAACACACCGAAAATCACAGAGGCTGACTCCAGTGAATTTTAAATATATATTGCCAGGTAAACGAGTTCCAATTCCCGCTACTAACCGCGCTTTCTCGCAAGGAGGCTTCCAACGTGTTCAAGGTTTTGATGGGGCTTGCCTCCCTCTCTCCAGGTTCCCACATGCTGAGGTGCCTTCATCTCTTTTGGGAGATGCATGTTCAGGGATGAAAACCTTAGCCTTACATTAGACGAGACGGCCATTCGTGTCCTAGAGGCACGGACAAGAGAATGCTGCGACCCCACAGCAAACTCCTCTCCCGTCATTCACAGGGAAGGGCGTGAGAATAATACCCAATAGCCTGACCTGCCTGATGCAGATTTTCTAGAGTCTGCTTTTCACACCCCGTCCTACTGCACATAATGAAAAAACTTCAAAATTAATCAGTAGTAACTTTAAAATATATTCTAAAGCTAATCGGTATACAGGTTAAATGAAATAAAACACATTCACGGTACGTACCAATTGAAAATCATATTAGGAGTATTTCAATTTTCGTTTTGAATTTAGATTTATTATTATTCAATCCATTAGTCCTCGGTTGACGAAATAGGATACGTCAAATATAATATTACAAGAAATATACAAAATTTTACAATTAAGAATTGAAGGACAAAAAGAGGAAAGATAAAATTCAATCTTCAATTTTCAGAGGACGGAGGAGGAAACAGCACCAGAAGATCGTGCCTAGGTTCATCTTTAATAACTGATGTTACATAACATTCGTATAACCTTATTAATTCCTGTTAGGAGATGGCTCTGGCGTCTGTGTTGTGTTGTTGTGGGAGAAGATGTTGTATAGGTGGGTATTTATTATGACAGAGAAGGTTCTGTTTCAAAGGTACTTTAGGAGTATTCTGCAGTGGATGTCATTTAGATCGTCTTAAATTTTGCAAATCAGCGCTCAACAACCTAGAACAATGGCGAATCAGTATCAACCCCACCAAATCAATAACCATCCCATTCACACCAACAAAAAACCCTCAAATCCACATTCATTAATCCCTACAAAAACAACATAACTCGGAATCATGTTTGATTCAAAACTTTCCTGGAAACTTCATATTAATCTTCTCCTCTCCAAAATCAACCAAAAATTCAGAACCCTATAACCCCTCGTAAACAGAAAATCCCCTGTTACCTACATCTCTCCATAATACAACCCACCTGGTCCTACACTAAGAAATTCCATCATCCACCATAACATCAAACTTCCCAAAGTAAACTCCGTAATCTCCAAATCCATAACCACCCTAATCAAAAGCTCACTCAACCTCCCAAACCCCACGATCCAGCAATTCCATGGCAATCCTCCTCCACGCTTCCCTACCCTCAAAATAAAACTCATCCTTCCCCCTGATCACCCTAACATCATGTCCGCAGACCACATCCTCATTAATCCTTCAAAAGTCAGTTCACTGCCTGTCAATCCTCACACACACGCACACGTCGTATGCCCCTCAGCTACTCACGAAAATAGATAAAGTACGTTAATTAAATGGATTAACCTACTTTCACGTTATCATGTAAATTTTATACTCTATTTTATTTTTTTTAATATTGTACATACTGAAATATTATTGTCCTATATGAATCATTTTTTCATAGTCAGATACGGTAAAAATTTTATATGAATAAAAAAATATACGGCGTTTTGTTCTCCAAAACCAACGTTTTGGGATCGGATTTCGCTCCTTTCCACGGCTCCTCAGACTTGAGGAAAGACGAGATAGTAGTTACTTTAAGAGACAACATTGAGCCACTCATATAAGCAACTGCTGCCTTCTGATATTGCCACCCTTGGGGTACAATCAAGTTTCTTAACAGTACAATATGTTTTGAATTCTTGAAATTGATTCCATCACATGAACAATTCCCACTCAGTATCGAACTCTGTCGAGACATCGAAAAATATATTTAATGGGAAAATTAGTTGAAAGGAGATTCAAGTCTGGCATATTCACAACTGGACCTACTTGGTTCTGCGCAGTCACTACCCGACGTGTTCCTTTGGACGATTAAAAGTGACCCTGTTCGTATTTCGGAAGAGAAGTCCTTTACATTGTTAGAAACCACCGCACAGTTAGAAATGTATTATAAATAGATATCCAGAAGTCATAAATAGAAGAATTTAATATCAGTTCTTCTGGCAAAGAGAGAAATCACAGTTCCAAGGTCCAAGCCGATGTCGGTCTTAGAACGAAGCTTCACAACATTCCTGTGCTTCATTGAACTGGCTTCAGAGCTGTTCCTTTCCGTCCCTATCCTGATATCTATTTACCATCCCCTGAGCTATTTGCTGTGCTCGACTCGTCTGTTAAAAACTGCCGCTTTGTATGCCTAAGGTTGGCCACCCCTGCATCAACGAACTTTCGTTTAGATACGAGAGCTCTGAGGCTGTTAGACTTTGTTCTACCATTTATGGTGACCGTATCCGTGACACCATACCTACTTTGGGAATTGGTTTTGTGTGTTTCTGTCTTGAAAACCGATGAAATGCCCATATCTGAATGTCAGTCGACCGCTTGACACGATCTCAGTTTCGTCTCGTCATCATGGAACAGTTTCTCCCAATATTTCGCTCTAAGTGATTTTGGTTAGTTTGATTTAGATTTATTGTTGTTTCCATTAGTCCTTGATTGAGGAAATAGGATACGTCATAATTAAATGAACAAAATAAGGTACATAATTAAAGACAAATAATTTTAAAATAAATTAATAAAAGAAAATGTATATAGACAAAAGTCAATACAAACACAACACAGACACACGATATCACGCACACACACACTGAGAAACACGCAATGGAGTTTTGACTACTTGGAGCTGCGTGACCAAGAATCTGACCTTCCCTCTGGAGTAGCTCCAGCAGCGCTGGACAAGCAAACAAACAAAAGAGCAAAAAAAACTGAATAGAAATTTTAAAGATATGCCATGTGCTATTTTACAAGGTTGGCAGCAGCTCATTCAACACTTGCAGCAGCAAGAACCTTGATTTTAAATACTATAAGGACGATTAAGAAAATCCTGTACCACAGAGTAAAACAGCAGCAGCAGCGCCATTTAAAAGAATAGTTTTACTCTGCTTCACGAAGCTTTTGTAGTTACCGTTTTTAACCTGTGGATGCTTCAACTCATCACATACAGCACGTAATTATCGTAACCCGTACTGTACCGATATTGACCTATATTACTCTCTCCCAAATAATATATAAATTACTTAGGATATAGAGAGTGGTATTAAAATAATCTTCTTCTTCCTTGTACCTTGACCTGTTATGGAGTGATTTGTATTAATCAACAGTTGGACGCCAATTAAGACGGCCACTTATTTATTACTTTGATCTTTGTATAAGTAAGGTATCGATTAAATGAGGGAGGTTCCTGAGTGATAAAGTAATTAAGTTTTGTTTTTGTGGTACATTACACTTTATAGAAGTTAATGGAAAAATCGTTTCCAAGTACTTAACGTGTGACTTGCAATACACATACTGTTAATTATTGACTTGGCTGAAGCAGCCTCACCATAGACCACGGGATTAAAGGATTACATCTCAATAGAGCGATGGCGGAAGACCGTCAAGAATCTCACCTGAAAGACACTCCGCAGAACTAATTTTCACGGCTCCCTGAAGCAGCCTTACACACGTCTCGTCTCGTCTCTAAATTAATACGTGTCTGCCCCTTTATGAAAAGAGCAATGTTGGAGCTCATCTGCGAAGATGGATGTATGTATGGCTTCCTTCATGCGACTCAAACGTAAACCTGATATGATTTCATGCTTGCCTTTCATCAGAAAGAAACCTTAATCAGAGCTGCGAATACGAATTACTTCAAGAAATAAACCTTCCAAGTAGATGTAAATCATAATTCATATCGTCTGAGAACCTAAATACTTCTGTTTCTGTCGCCATATTTTCACTTCCATATGTCTATATAATTCCTTTCCGAATAATAAAAGATCTTTCATTCGTTGGCGGAAAAGTAAATTCTTCAAGTTTTATTTGTGAATTAACAACGTTTACACTACTTAATTCAGTTTGACTAATATCCGAAAAGTCTCATAAAATTACCTGTGCCTGTTCTAATATCAGCTTTCATCCATCTCTAGAAATAATGTCGGCTTCTTTTAGACGTGTTTTATTTGTAATCGTGGTTCCTTTCACATCGCCTCAATATCTATATAATGCCAACTTTAAATTTTGTTACATTTGAAATAACTTCTTTTTTTAAAGTAGACTTATGTCAGAAATTAAAAATCATTTTTTCCTTTAGAGATATTGGTGCGGGGAGGAGAGGAGAGGGGAGAGGAGTTCAGGAAAACAGAAAAATTAATTATGGTAAAATAATATTATAAAAAGTCATAAAATTGTGCAACTAGTAATATCTCTAATCGTAAGTTATAGAAAATAAACAAATATAATATTGGAATGGCTTGATGAAATGTTGGCCTTGGACATGAGGGAAATGTGGGAGGACAAGATTTTGAGTAGGTTTTTTGCAATCTGTGTATTATGTTAGTTACTTGAAATACTTGATGGAAAGTGAGAGGTACGTGTAAAGGGGTGACGTCATCACCCGCCACAGTAGCGCCCAAGGTAACAGCCAGGTGATATTTGACAAATTCCAGTGATTTTAAATATGTTACCCAATTGTGCAATATTCAAGAAATGTTAATAAACTGAAAGCCACAGTCTTTGTTATAAACGTCGCAGGTTTGAGGTTATGTAATCTTTATACGTTGACAATGGTTATGTTTATTTAAACCGATTTTATTTATTTGAATGACGCCAGATACGAGTAGGACGGAGAGTTTTGGAACTTTTATCGTACGCGTGTTGAGAATCTAAGTACACTTTGGCACTGAATGAATACTTTAGAGAGAGGAATGGGACTTGCCTTCAACAATTCATCTAAACCGTTCCTGAGTTACTCTATTTAGAGACACTGCAGCGCCCGGTCTTGTTCAATATTGATGTCGGGGAGTTTTGACAGACCATCGCTAAATTATACTCATTAATGCCGATTCTAATGTATCTTTATTTGTCGTAAGCTTCTCTGTAGAGAATGGCATCGGGAACTTTCTATATAGGTCCATAGTTTTCATTAAACTTCAAAGTTCAAGATCAAAACTCCATGTAAATTCCAGTTGTTGAATACCACGTTTCCTAACTGAAAGATTGTCATGGTATAATGAAAATTTCTTTCACTTTCTTTCGCTTTATTTTCAATGTTTTAGGTTGTTACGTTCCTTGCCACTTCTTCGGTTGTTATTCCTATGGGAGATGCAGTGACTGTTAAACGGAGTGTTCTTTTTCCGATAAGTAATATATTAAAATATGATTTCCATTTGCACATTGTTATTGTTGAATTTATTTCCTTGTTTTGGTTTTTGTCGTAGTTGCTTTCTTATTTTCCAGCTCCCTTTACTTTTTGTTCCACCCATATGGATGTATATTTCCGTTCGCAAGCTTCCTTTTTCGTTTGTGTTATTCTGCGTTTAACTGTTTTTTGTATTCTACCTTATCTCTGTCATTTTTTGTATTTCTGATAATTTGTCTTTTTTCTCCAATAAGGTTTTTTACTTTTAGTTTGTCCATAATGCCGTAATGGTTCTTGTACGACTGAATATATACAAGTATTAATTTATTCGTAATATTCTGTGGGGTTTCCACACATTTATTTTGTTATGTTTTTATCTAAGTGATTTGTGTAAAGTGCTTTTGTACTCCCATTATCTATATTTATATTTTTTGTTTTTTTGTGTTGTTTTTCTTCTTCCTAATCCTCGTGTGTTTTTCTCGGTTTATATATGATTTCTGTTCTGAGTACGTTATGGTCAGTAGCACACATACTCTTACACCTCGTACTTTCAGATTTTAGTCCTTCCTATTGATGGTAGAGGATTGTGGATTTAGAACCAATAATTAATAACGTACCAAGATAAGCTTTGATTTCAATAAATTAAACTGGTTTCCATGTATTCGAAATAAAATTCCTCAAGTGTTTCATTTACATTATTATCCGTAAAAATTATCGTCTTTGCTTTGGGATATTTTAATTATAAGTCACTAAGTTCAGGTGCAGACAATTTCATTTGTTTAGTATAAAAATATACCATCTTTGCAGATCGTACAATACAATAAAAAACTTTAAGTATAACAGAAAAATCACTGTGCAATATGGAGTGTCAGATACTTCTGTAATAAACTAAGGAAAGTTGGAATTAACGATTTTTTTATGAGGGTGATCCTGAAACGGGCAAATCCCCTTTAATAGCATAGGAAGGGAATTGAAAAGGGGGGATGCGAAGGTAGAGCAAGGTAGCCTAGCAAGGGTTAACTAGGGCCTCAGGGCTGTGGTTTAAGGATTCTACCCGGTGTTTCACCTAAAGAGATGCAGGGAAAACCCTAGAAAACCTGCATCAGGTAGGTCGGGCATTGGCTACTATTCTCACGCCCTTCCGATTTTGCTGTGGGGTCGCAGCATTCCCGTCTCCATCAGTTTCAGGAGGCAGTTGGCCGACTGATCCAATGGGATCTATTGCCATATGCCCAAGGTCTTCGACCCCAGTACATGTACCTCCTGTGAGAAAACTCCCGCAGCGCCTGGAATTGACGAAGAGGAAATAGCTATATGGAAAGTAAGTCCTGTGTTGCAACGCCGCCTACCTGTTTGGTATGGCGCGTGCCATGCAAAGACCGTACCGACACATGAAGATACCTCACCTGGAACGGGACTCACTTTTATTATTCTGGCGTTTTCTAGCGCCTTTTCCCTATTGTGATACTTGTTCAATTTTACCTTGAATTGAGTTCTCTTTTCTTCGTGAATTAGTGTAATATTTCATCGCTCCTACTCCTAATTTCGTCCTTACCATTCCTTGCTTGATTGTGTGTGTTCGCCAATATGCTCTGGCAAATTCCTCCTTCTTAACCGTAACTTGTTTTAGTGTTTCTCGTACTGTTATTCATTTTCGTCGCTTATATTTTTTATTTTTGTCACAGAAATAGCAAACTTTCGGATATCTTGAGCAAAATTCAATGATAAGCAGTACTTAATAAGCCGCAAGGGTAGTTGAAAATGAATATGATAGATCTGGTGTAAAGGTTTTTATTTAATTTTTAAATTTATTTTCGTGAATGGGGGGGACGCAGGCAGGCAGGCTGATAGAAACAAATTTGTGCTATACAAATTAGAGGAGATGAAAGTGAACACTCACTACTTGGTTGAAAATACGACAGGGTCGACGCTTTCAATGTGTTCTTCCTCGTTAGGCGTTCTCCGTCGCGTCACGTCGGAGCCGTAAACGTTTACGTCCGTCCGGAGTGATTTTACTTCTGGATCATGGGCCGACAAGCTCCGCACTCCGGCTGGCCGCGTTCTCACCCCCTCTTTTTGTTATTACCCTAGGCCAAAACTGTCTCTTTTCCCTTTGTTACACTGCATACAACAGATTAAGCGCAGTTGCAGAATGTATCAAGTTTATGGAAGAGCCTGATTGATGCCGGACAAAACTTTGGTAACTAATTAATAATATAAACCGGATTATTTAGTTACACCATATCCTAGTATTTTCAAACATGTAAGGTACAAATAGAAATTCATACGGAATATTGAGAAAAGTGACCATGTTTCTAAATCAGTATTGAGAATTGGATGCGAAGTTATATCAGCATATTCCTCAATTAGAAATATATAATATTCTATTCACAAACGTTGTAGGAGAATGGTAATTGTTTTTTCCTAGGATCTGAATTTAGAAAGTAAGGTTCCTGTTTAAATAAAGTCGTCTTTCTAGTCTAAGGAACTGGAAATACTCCAATTGAAGCTCAGTTACGCATTTATTTAATTTTAGAAGCTTCATTTCAAGTATTTCCACTTGTTTTAGATTAGTGAATTGGTAGGTGAGTCTAGCTTAGGTTTACGGGAATAGAGAGATATTGAATCGGTCCTTGGATTAGCTCAGTTGGTAGAGCGCCCGCCCGTCCTGGGTTCGAGTCCCTTGTCTTTCTTCTATTAACATGGAAACCACTAGCTCTTGCCAGGACGTTGATGCGCCAATCATGCGAAGATTAATTTTTGAACCATATTTATCAAATGGATATCAATTACAATAGATTCATAAAAAAGGAACCTAGCGTATCTCGGGTTTGAATAGTGTTGATCTATTGAGAGGAATGTGTCTTCCTTGGACGATTTTGGATTGATACCAGTTCAGTTAACAGATGCGAGTCTATAGCTTTAGGAAATAGATATAAGCTTACACGTGACGATCTGTTGCTGTGATGATGGTTTGCTTCCTCCACAATCCTGCGCTCTATTAACAACACCGATAATTTTTCTTCAATTTTTCAGTCCGTTAAGTTGAAACACTGCAAAATTTCCTGGACAATGGACACGTCCGCCGGTTCCTCATCACCCACACAATCACAATGCATAACAATACATTAATTAACTTTTTTTCTCCAATTACGGTGTTGGTATAATATTTGGATTGATTATTAATTTAAATATATATTTATCTATTAAATATAAATTCTGAAGATTGTGATGAATATTTTTGGTAAACAGAATGTTAGCACATAAAATAAATCCACTTCATTTCGCAAACTTAAAACAACCAATAGACAAGTAATCCGTGCATTTATAGTATGGTTAGATGTGTTCTGAAAAGACTGGATCTGTGTGTGTGTATGTGTACTTATTAAATCTACAAATGGTCAGATGCCCGCGCCCCTGGTGGCAGATACATACAACTTAAACAATAATTAATAATCTGGTCGTAAGGACCATATTTAACCTATAGTTGAAAGTATAATTATATTCAATATAAATAAATAAGTGTGGAATCATATTATTAGAAGATGAATTTTCAAAAAGAATAATATAGTTTTTGCCTGGGGAAAAAATATACAAAAAAACCACTGGAAATATATTTCACTGTAGTATAGAGATTTGGCAGCACTGATCACTTCACTACACTTTACTAAACTTAGATGAAGTCTAAATTTTCTTTCTGTTAGAGGAAGTTCATCCCCCAAACACTCCTGCAGGCAGATTGTTACAGTCATTACTAATTGTCCTATTTAGGAATGAGTATTTTCCAACGTTTATTTTTGGTTCCTTGCTTGTAATTTAAAGAAGTGATGCCATCTCCTCCTCCTCCTCCCGTTCCGAGTCTTATCTTTCATTCTATCTCTGATTCCCTGCCAAGGTTTCTGACCTGCAAAAGCTCTGTAGAGAATGTGTAGCGTAGCTGTTTCTCTTCTTATCCCACCCTAGTCGCTTTACCTTTCCGTTCCCATCCATGCCCAGGTCCTATTTGTACAAATTTTGCGTTCCATCTTTGCACCCTTTCTAAGGATTCTATTTGCCCTATCCTGGGGCATGCTGCACCATAAGTGGGCAAGTGCACTCATGACTAATATGCCACCTATTTGTATTTCGCACTCCCCCTTGTTGAGTGTTCTCAAGACAAAGTGTAGATTACTCTTAAAATAAACATCTAGGTATTTACAGTTTGTCTCCTGGATCACTGTTTCCCAATCTATTTTATATATCGAGGCATATTGAAGGCGCATTTTAGTAAAACTAATCGCCTTACTTTTATTATTGTTGGTTTTGAGTTTATTTCGCTTAGCCCATGTCCTTAGAGTATCTAAGTCAGCTGCGTCTTGTTCCCCAGTTATTTCCCTGTAAATTACACAGTCATCTGCAAAAAGTCAGACCTTAAAATTTATATTATTAGGCAAATAATTAATAAATATGGATGTTACAGATCCGAGTTCTCAAGTTTCATTCCCAACTTTGACATTTTGTAGCCTATTCTTTAAGAATTCTTGCACATAATGAACTACTCTTGTGTCCCATCTGACTTCTGGATCATGAAGATGTCGTCAGGAACTACATGGAAAGCCTTTGCAAAATCAATAACAATGGCGTCTACTCTACTAGATCTTGAAGCAAATTGATTATCTGACTTTCACACGAAAAACCCGATCCAAATCCATGTTGGTTTTCAAAAATCCACCATTTAGATTTAGGTGCATCCCGAATGTACGTAGTTACTACTGAGGTTAGACTAATAGCTTTATAATTTCGTATGTCCGTTTTATTTCCAGATTTAAATACAGGTACAATTATTCCCACTTTCCAGTCTTTTGGCAGAGTTGAGTTATTTATGGATATATTAAATAGCCTTATTAAATACGGAATAATTGCTTCCCTCGCACCCAGTTTAATTATTCCTGTGGAGATGTCATCTGGACGATCAACTTCGTCTGCTTAATTCTGGTGCTGATGGATAGTTTAGTTTGGCCCAATGAAGTTATGAAAGTCAAATGAAATTTTACTATT